>JAJGBQ010000001.1:7800000-8098400 GCA_022457065.1 Curvularia sp. ZM96 | reverse complement strand
TTGTACTTCGTTCAGTTACGTATTGCTAAGGTTAATTGCGTCCTGTTACGAGAACTCATCAGCACCTACTAACCTAACCTAACCCTAACCTAACCCTAACCCTAACCCTAACCCTAACCCTAACCCTAACCCTAACCTAACCTAACCCTAACCCTAACCCTAACCCTAACCCTAACCCTAACCCTAACCCTAACCCTAACCCTAACCCTAACCACACAGCGGTTCGGGCCGGGTTGATGTTCATCTCTTTTCTTTCTTGCTTGCTTTCTTTCTTCTCTCCCTCCCTTTCCTTCTTGCACGCGTTCTACTCCCCGTTCTATCCTTGCCCGTAACGCCTTGCCCTACCCTTTTCTCTTTCTTCTCCTTCACCCCCTCCCTGTTTACGTAATCTCTTCCTAAATACGGTAACCCTAACCCTCGCGTAAATATACCTCCCTAACCCTGCCTTAACTCTATTTACCTATAAACAAAACACAACGCCGTCCTACCCGCCTTACCCTTTCTTATTTTCTTTCTTCTACTCCTTATATTCTTGCTACTATCTCTTCTTCACTCTTCCTCTTCTTCTAGCTTACCTAACTACCTCTTCTCTCTCACCCTCTCTTTAAATACTAGCTCCCTAACCCTCGCTCAAATCCAGCTCCCTAACCCTCTCTTCACTTCGTCAACCCACAAACTAAACATAAAGCTATTCCCGCCCGCGTTTTGCTATCTTATTTCGCTTCTTTAACTAACTCTAGCCGCCCCTTGCCCTTACCCCTAACCACTTCTCTCTCTCCCCTCTTCTCAAACACCATAACCCTAACCCTTGCTCAAACCTACCTCTCTAATTATATCTTAACTCCGTCAACCTACAAACTAAACACAAAGCCATTCCCGCCCGCGTTTTGCTATCGTATCTATCTTCTTTTACTCGTTCTAACTGCACTCCTACCCTAACGGGCAACGCCTTTTCCTTTTGCTTCTCTAATCTCTTTTCTCCTACCTTCCCCCTCTTTCCCTTACTCTTAATTCTAGTAAATCTGCTCAACTTTCTAATTCTATACTACAAACTGCTAAGCTCTACATATGCCCCTCTCCTTATTCTCTTTTACCTCTCTCTTCTTAGCAAATCTTAATTCTTTACATCTATTTACTATGATTTCTATCTACTTGCAATAATTGATATCCTTTTGCTACTCTTTATATCTACTCTACTACCTTAGCTCTATATATCTTTCCTAAATCTTCTCTTCTATCTTGTCTCATCAACGCGCTCGGCCCGGGTCTCTATCTTCTTCTTTTTCTTCTTTCTTCTCTTTTCTCTCTTGACTCTACCATCTCTCTCTAAATACGATAACCCTAACCCTATCTTGACTTCGTCAACCCGCAAACTAAACACAAAGCCGTTCCCGCCCGCATTTTGCTATCTTATCTATCTTCTTTCACTCGTTCCGCCGGCGGTTCTGCCCTAACGGGTAACGCGTTTTCCCTCTACCCTTTCCATATTACTCTCTGTTTATAATCTATCCACAAATCACACTCAATTACATCAATTTTTGCAAATTTGCTACGATTTTATCCAAATCGTCTACAAAATCTGCAAAATAGTACTTTTAAACTACTTTTTGTAGCTTCCAAGTCTTTTCTTTCTTTTGTAAAATAATAATCTTTCTATCCAAATACACTCGTCTACCCGCCAAATTACATAGCTTAACCTATTCTATCTTTCGCCCTCCCCTGATAGCTACCCTCTTCTCTTCTTAAAAACCGGAATTGTAACTCTATATTCCTTAAATCATAATAATAATAAAAGCCTTTTTCTTTCTATACTTAAATATCCTCACTTTCGCTTCTACCGTCCCAAAAACTCACGATTCTCCCCCAAATACCAGAACCCTAACCCTGCTACTTGCTCTTCCAGTCTGTGAATATCGGCTATTTACCCTTCTATTCTGTTAATATCTACAATTTATCTTTCTATTCCCTTACTACTTTCTATCTATAACCACAACTCAGCTCAAAATTATATTCCCATCTACTATCTTCTATTTTCTCTTTCCCATCTTTTCTATACCACGTAACCTCTCTTTTTACTCTTTTTACCTTTCTTTTCTTCTCTTCTCTTAATCTATTCCCCCCCGCTTACGTAACCTACTCTCGCTCCAAATACTAGCATTCTTATTCTATCTCAATCTATTAAGCTATAAACTAAACACAAAGCGGTTCGGGTCCGGGTGTTACTATCTTCTTTTCTATCAATTGCTTCTTCTTTCTGCAGTTTTGCTTGAACGGGCAACTAGTTCTTTCTTCTACGTACTCTCTACCTTCTGACTTGACAGTCCGAGCCCCTCCAAGTCAGCTCCCTCACTATCTCTAAATATTAGCCCCCTAACTCTCTATCTACCTTCTTCTATTACGCTCTGCATTTTGCCCAAGTCTTTCTCTATATACGCTTCTATTACGCTCCGCGTTCTGCCCAAGTCTATACTCAAAACCTCTTCTCTCTCTAATCTCTCTATATCTCTCTACTCTTGTGACACCGACGGCTTAGCTCCGCATATCTCTCTACTTCTGTGACACCGACGGCTTAGCTCCGCATATCTCTCTACTTCTGTGACACCGACGGCTTAGCTCCGCATATATCTCTCTATCTCTCTTCTTCCACTCTCTATAGCTTATCTACCCTAAATCTTAAGTATTAGTTGAATCCCTACTACCATTGCATTCGTCAACACCTGCCCCCATACCTCACATCTATGCCGTTTTTCTACCTTGTTTGTACTGTACTTACTGTTGCTACTACTGACCCTAGCTTCGCGCTTACATTCTATCTTGTGACACCTGACGGGTTCGGGCCGGGGTTTTCTCTCTCTTCTTTTTCATCTCCTCTTTCACTCCCTAGCTTACGTAATCACCTCGCTTCTTTTACTCGTTCCGACGGCGGCTCTATGCTTGAGCTTGAATGGGGCCTCTCTTGTACGCCTTAGTAGTCGCCTTCTCTCTCTATCTTCTACCCAAGTCTCCCTACTCCTCTAACACGGTAACCCTAACCCTGTCCTTGCTTAGTCCATTGACAAAGTAAACACAAAGCGCTTTGGGCCTGCGTTTCGCTATCTTCTTTTCTTCTCTTCTCTTCTTCTACTACCTGTATCTCTCTTCTTACTTACCCTCTACTTACATCATCCCCCCTATTCCTTAAACACGGTAACCCTAACCCTTCTATAAATCTAGCTCCCTAACCCTATCCTTACTTAATCTATCGACAAAGTAAACACAAAGCCGTTCGCGCCCGGGTTTCGCCATCTTCTTTTCTTTTCTTACCTTCTTCTACTTTCTCTCCTATCCCTGCCTCTATCTCTCTTCTTACTTAGATAAGCCATCTTATCTTCTGTTACGCTCCGCGTTCTGTATAAGTCCTCTCCTTATCCGCCTTACCTAACCCCTTAGCCTTTAGCCCATATCTCTCTCTCTTTCTTCTCTTCCTCTCCTACTCTATAACACCTAAGCGGTTAGCGGTTAGCGGTTACACCTTTCTTTTATTTGCTCTTCTTCTCTCCTCTCTCTCTCCCTGAATACCATCTATCTAGCTCTATCTGAACTCCCGTCTAGCCACAAACTAAACACAAAGCGGTTCGGGCCCGGGTTTTGCTATCTTATTTCTCTTCTTGAACTCATTCCGCCCGCCCCTTCCCCTTCCCCCCAACTACCTATCTAACCTCTCTCCTCTCCTACTAAATCTAGCAACGCCAACTCTATCTTGACTTCGTCAACCCACAAACTAAACACAAAGCGGTTCGGGCCCGGGTTTTATTATTATATTTCTCTTCTACTACTTCTCTCCCTCCCCCTCTCTACTTATCTACTCCCTCTTCTCTCTAAATACTATAACCCTAACCCTTACTTAAACCTAGCTCCCTAACCATGTCTTGACTCCGTCAACCCACAAACTAAACACAAAGCGGTTCGGGCCCGCGTTTTGCTATCTTATCTATCTTCTTGTACTCGTTCTAGCGACCGCTCTATTCTTACGGGTAACGGGTTCCCCTAGTCTTACTAAATCTCTCTCTAAATACCACCTCCCTAACCTAGTCTCCATTCTCTCTATCTTGCTTTTCCTGCTCTTACTCTCTTCCCTTTCCTGCTCTTACTCTCTTCCCCTTAAGTACGTAGTCTACTTCTGACTTCAAGTCCCGCGCCCCACCATGTCAGATTACTTATCTTGTCGCCTCTTTTACCCTCTACCTTCTATCAACGCCTCTCTCTTAGCTGTTAACGGGTATATGTTTCTTTCTTTCTTTCTATGCTACCTAAGTCTACTTACTATTACTCTACAGCGCCATCACCCTCTACAAGCTTCAGCACTAGTCGGATCCCTACCACCATTGCGTTCGTAAACACCTGCCCCCACACCTCTTCTCTACTCCTCCTACCAAGCCATGCTGCATATGCATCGTCTCCCATCTCTCCAAATCCTGCCTCTCGAATCGTCTGAATCCCAACCCGTGTCAACCGCGCTGCATATGCTAGCGGTATCACTACGTTCGGCCACTGACACCGATTCTCCATCCCCTCCCCTGTTGCGCAGTACTTCTGACTTACCCAGCACCGCCGACAGTTATTTTTAACGGTCCGATCTAAAATCTTCTTCCGGAACTTGTCAGCATCCGCCCCGGACGCCCTCTCCCACGCCGAGCACCCCAGCACCCAGTGCTTCTTCCACTGCTCTTCCTCCTTTGTCACAAACTGCTGCCCTACTACCCAGCAGATCGCACACCCACCCCGCAGCTCCGTAAACATTTCCTCTACTACCGCCCACTCTTGTGCCCAACGCTCGTGCTCCCCAAGCCACACGTCTTCCTCCCCACACCGGTCACACCGCACCGCATCGATATCCCTACACCCTACCCCTTGCCCGTCTAAGTACGAGCTCATTAGCTCCCGACGGCACCCACTCCCAATTAAAAACGTCCCCATTGCCTGCACGTCAATATCACCGCTCTCCTGCTCCATTCGCTTCTCCACCTCTCCATGTTCCACCACCACTACCACCTCAAACGCCTCTCCACCGCGCCCGCCACGCCCGCTCGCCTGCGCAAAGTCCGTCATGCTCCACGGCATCCCCACATGCAAGATGTACACAATCCCCGCGTAGTCCACTCCCGTCCCTAGTGCCGACGTAGCCACAATTAGCCCTCCTTGCTCTACCCACTCCTCTAGCCGCTCCCCTCGCTCCTCCACATCAGCGTGATAGTACCCACAGCCAATCTCCTCAGCCATTCGCTCACACTGCCCCTTGCTGAGACAGTACACTACCCCTTTCTGCCTAGACTGCCGCAGCTTCTCCGCCCACCGCTTGCACACCACCAACGCTGTGTCTTCTAGTGCCTTGCGTTGACACCACGACACAAAGTATCGAGCGTTCGGCCGCGTTGTGCTTGCCCGGATATACGTCGCGTTACGCACCAGCATACTTGCCTCTAGCTCCCCCTCCTGCACCGGCGGCAGCGTTGCTGTCAGCAATACCATCGGGCACCCAAGCAGCCGCAAGTTCTTCACCTTGAGCAGATTGTCCCGCCAGTGCCGTGCGGTAAACACCAAATGACACTCGTCCACTACTACCCGCTGCAGCAGTCCCTTGTCCTTCATCAGCCGAGCATACCCTAAAAAGTTGCCGTTGCTAGTCGTGTCGCCTGCTACGTCTGCGCTGACCACAACCACAGACGCCGGGTTGTTCTCGCCATGCTTCCACTCCATACAGTCAACCCCACACCTACCAATTCGGCTAACCAAGTCCTCGATCAATGCCCGGTACGGCACCACCACGACTGTCACCCCGTTCTCCTCAATGCATGCCGGCAGCGTGAACAGCAAGCTCTTGCCCCCTCCTGTTAGAAGCACTACCACCAGCGGCGTCTGCTTATCCAACACGGCGTACAAAGCCTGCTCCTGTTCCATTGAACGGAACCCAACATCCTGCTTCCCCAGCACCTGCTGCAGTGCCCTCTGTACAGCGGCAGCTCGCGCGTCTTCCACCTGAACGGCCTTCTCTTTCGGGAGTATCGGCAACCCTGAGATACTCTCTCGCATCCGCCTTTTCCGCCTTCTCCTGCCCTCCTCGGCTGCTTCAGCCTGTCCATCTACGCCTAAAAAGCGGTGCCAAGCAGTACTCAGCGCCCGGAACGCGTCAATCGACCGCGTGCTGAGATGCTTGACAATGTCAATCGAGACGCTGTAGTTGCCCACGCCCATGACCGTCGATCGTGCGTTCTGCAGCTCAATCAAGTCTTCCTCGTCTTCATCCACCTCGGCTTCATCAATCTCGCCAATCTCGTCCTGATACCCCTTGCCAAACGACTCCCCTACCATGACTCGCCCAATCCCCACAGCCGTATGACGGTAGTCTAGCGTGTGCAGCTCTACACCCAGCCGTTTGCCTGTCTCGCGTCTTAGCACCCTCGTCAGTCGATCCGTATTCCATGCCCCCTGCTCATTACTCCACACGTAGTCGTCTAAGCCACCTCCCAGCACGCTCACCAGCAGAAATTCTCGGAACGGCTGCAAGTAGCTCAAGTACAGCGCCATAATCTGCCCTAGCCGCGGCGGCAAAAAGCGCGGCACTACCTTCGGCTTGTCCCATTGAGATTGTGACTTGTGATAGCGCACAACAGTCATCACAGCACCATCCATGACAAAGACGTTGCGGTCCTGCAGCAGCCCGTTGCGGTGCCGCATCGTCACAATCTCAGAACCTCGCGCCGGCTGTCCAGACACAATGTGTACACAGCCTAGCATCAGCTCCAAGAAGCGGTCCATCTGCCGCAGATACGCCCGCACCTTTTTGCTTTTCCACCGGCCGTCAGAAGTCTGCAGTCGCATACCGCCCACTGTGCTCCGTGCTCTTGTTAGCATCCACGCCAGCCCATCTAACAGACGGTTGCCGGGAGTCGTGACAAACGACTTGCCCCGGGTTGTGAATGTAATGTCGTCTTGAATCTTTGCAAGATCAATGAAAAACCGTTCAGCAGTATTATCCACCCAGCACAGCTGCCAAAACTTGTCTTCTAGCTCAGCTTCCATGCTCTGAGCCATGATGCGGAAACGCTCAATCACAATCGGCCGGCCGCTAAGATAAAAGATCTTCTTGTCGGGCGACCAGTACGCGTTGCCAGCATTGCCTTCATTCAGCGCTGCATGCTTGCCATACGCAAGTAGACTGATCATAGCACTCATCGGGCTGAATGAGCCGTCTGCCAGATACTTCTTGCGCACATCTAAGAACTGCTCCCGGTCCTCTTCAGTCTGATCCTCGCGCTCAGCTGTGGGCAATATCTTTTCGACTGCTAGTACACGAACGCAGTAGATAACCCCAGCGAGCATGTACGAGAAATTCTTTGCCGTGCGCAAGCGGTTTGTCCGTGTGTCTATGCCTAGCACAGCCAGATACTGCACCAACCCACTCGAAAACTCATCTGTGCCATAGCCTGTGAGAAGAAACGAAGCCAGCGAGTCGAGCAGCGCCTCCATCTGCGCAGCTGTGTTGCTGTCGCCTAGCGAAAGCCACAGCTGTATAGCCAGCGCCTTCTGATCATCCTTCCACTTGAACAGCTCACGGGCATCCTTCATCTTGTCAGCGGGCACAGCTCTGCGCGGCTGTCTCTGCACTACTACCACGTCATTGTTGCTGTCAACCGTGCCCTCCATGTCGCTGTCGTTGTACTCGCTCTCCATGCTAGTACCCCCATCGCTTGCACTGTCTACCTCAACAGCTCCATCACTCTGTGCCAGATATTGATCGATCCGACTCTCTTCATCGGCAACAATGCGAAGATAAAAGCAGACAAATCGGACTATATAGCTAGCGTACACTGCCTGACTCTCGGGGTTCTGCAGTCGGGCCAGCGGCCGCTGATCAACAACAGTCTGCTGCGCACTGCGAAGCCAGCGCCGCGTCTCCTGCGGCAGTGTTGCCAAGCCACGAACAGATCTCTCAATCAATTCTTCTGTCAACTTTGCAGCCTGCTGCAGCTTTGCTTCGTTGCGGTCGGGCAAGCGGGCTTGATAGCCTAGATGAGCGAGATTTCGGCCCTCCAGAAACGTCAACCACCCAGTCCTCTTAAACCAGCCTGTTTTATCAATCTTTGCAGTCTCTGCCATAACTTGCATGTCCTCTTCTAGCTCTTTTCGCACCTTCTGCCATGCGTTGAGTTGTTGTTGAACAACCTGATTTTGATCTAATTTTTCTCCATTTTCCCCAACACCCAAATCAACCAAAAAATATTTCTGCAGCCCACCACTTCTGAAAAACGTCTGAACTTTGACAGAATCAAAGAGCGCACTTTTCTCTCCCTTCCATGCTTGCTGGTGATTTTTTCAGATGCATGCGCAAGATATTAATGTTGATAGTGAGAAATTCGCAGCTCTTGCAGCTAAATCCATCCAGCGGCGTCCCTAGCTCTTCAACTGGCTCAGCCGGCTGCTCGGGAAGATCAATGTTCTTTGGATCTTTTCTCTCATAGTGCGCAAAGTGCTGTATAATCTCTTCTCGCACGTTCACGGGTGTTTTGTGCTGCTCTAACAGATGTCTGTCTAGATTTACCACGCCGCTGCAGTGCTGCTTGCAAACTAGCACACCAAAGTCAGCCAGAAAGCAGAAAATATCGTCGCAGTTGTCTACCGAGACGACCGTCGTGCTGCGCGTGCGCGGGCTGCCGTTGCTACTCTCTGCGGCCTGTGATGCGGGCACGCGACTATGCCAGATGGGTAGCTCCATAAGACGCTTATATTTATAGTCCAAGTCTTAGTAGATAAAAAATTCACGTAGTTATATGCAAACAAACTCAACACTTAGAATGAGTATTATTAAGAGAGTAGTGCGAGTACATTAGTGCTAATTTGCGTGTTTGTTGTTATGCTGATACAACCAGTTGTCAGACGTTACCCCGGTTCTCCCAGCAACGCTGTTGCTGGGGCCAAGCTCTTATCTAAATCTCACAGCGACTCTGTATAGTAGCTGCGCGATACTAGCTACTATTAAGAAGACTAGAAAAGTCTTTCTTGGTAACTCTATATGCTGCCACGACGTAGCCCTAAACTTGGGGTTAGCTTGGGGTTAAGCCCTAACCCTAGCCCTAACCCTATGTGCAGCAACTACCCTGTATACTTGTTTATACGAAGCTGCGAGTTTCGCACTACTATCAGAGAAACTAAAAAAGACTCTCTTAGTCACTGCATATACTATGACATCCTCTGGGGCCCATATCCAAATGCACTTGGGGTTAAGTGAGCCCTAACGCTAAGCCTATTCAAGCGCGATTCGGGGGTGTCAAATTTCGCGATTCGGGGGTGATCAGATCGCTTAATGCGGTATACAACCCTAACGCTAAGCCTATTTCGTTACGATTCAGGCCTAAATCGCCACCTCATATTGGTTAGGTCGTACCCCGTAATCTCCTTCATCTCTTCCAAGCATGCCTTCTACTCGCTCGTTAAGCAGTATGGGGGGCGTCTGCCCTGCACTTCATCGCGCGAATCTGGCTAGACTACCGGCAGCTCGTATGTCCGCCAGACATACGCAATCACCTGAAGCCACACCAGACGGTATTTCTTCATGGTGAGCTCTGTCTGGCTTGCATTAAACGGCTTTTCGTTGGTAGTAGTCCCATACTCGCGCCAGTTAATGTGCATCATGGCGGACATGCCTACTACGCTGGAGTAGGAAGCCTGCTGCGCCCTCCAGATCACCATCTCGGCGGCCCAGCACACGTCACGCAGTGCCCGCTCTTGGTAGCTGGGTATCTATGCCATGTCTAGTAGCTATAGTCGGTCCAGTCCCTTCAAGTGCCGTTTCTAGCCTGCCCGGTTCAGCCATGTCTGGTATCCCCACCGACTGCTGTCCTCTTCAATAACGTTGCTGGCGTTTCTACTCTCTATTACGCTGTCAATCTGCGCTGCTGTTTTAGCGAATACGCGTCTCAGCTGCTTTTCCTCGTCGTCGCTATTTTCTAGCTCAGCGGGCGCAGCGCCCTGGACCTCAAACAGTCGACCTAGCGTGCTGGTGTTGTGAAACTTCTGGCACATAACCCTACCTGTCCACCTCTGCTGTGTAGCTGGGCGACCGACTCTGCGTGTATAGCTTTGCGTCCAGCTATGGTGAATCCGGCCATGCTCCTGCATCTTCTTCACATGGCGATAAATATAGCCACATTCTATGCACTTTAATCCATCCTCATATACTAGTAAGTAGGGTAGTGGTGCAGTGTCGGGACGGGGAAACACGACCTGGTCTGCATCGCTAGCCTAGTTCTGTAGTGATGCATCTGTATCTATAGCCTAGATGATATCCTGCTAGATTCTAGGATACAAGTCCTGATGTTTAGTGTCCAAGTAGGTGCGCAGCTACGACTTAATAATGCCTTAGTAGTGACGCTTGTATATAGTAATGCGATACGTGGGCAAGTAATCAAAAATATCTTGAAATACTTCTATTTAATAATCATGTAGGATCTATATCTTGTTGTGTTTATTATAGTTATTTAATTCTATAGGTGTTTATTTGCTTATTATTATGGCGCTGATAGCTACCTAGCAATCCAACGTTAACCCAGTCCACCCGGAAACCCTTCTTGCTAGAGTTGGGGTTAACTTCTAAGCGTAACCCTACCCTAACCCTACCCTAGGGTTAACTTAGGGTTAAGCCCTAAGCGTAACCCTATCTAAGCACGGGCCATACCTACGAACACCAACTCTCTACTACATTTTACTCTATAACTCACGCTATACTTATCGCATTACTATAAAAAGTAGTTCGTCAAATACGCCTAAGTTTTTTATATCTTAGATAGAAGTTGCATCTATTTTAGATGCTATTCAGACCTTAGTTCCATGTCCTCTCCAAATCCACGGAACTAAGGTCGGGAAATTCAGCAACCCCTAACGGAACTAAGGTCGGAATGACCTTAGTTCTGTCGAGGATTGATGATAGGGGGGTATATAGAAAATTTTTCTAAGTACCTCTAACTAGCGCTCTTATAAGATTATCTCGTGTCTATCTACTATAGTAGAACGGGAGAGAGTAAAAAGGGAGTAATAGTAGAGAGAGAGAAGAGATGTTAAAGTAAAGTAACTATTACTTCTCTCTAAAAGCCCTTTCTTCTATTACCTACTCTAGTCTTAGCACGAATAGCTAGATAAAATCCTCTTCTCTCTTATATTCTATATTTTCTCTAAACTCTTATAGTTATAGTATATAGCTAAAAGTGCTCGTAGTAGGCGTAACTCTAAGTTAGAGTTAAGCTCTAACTCTAGCCCTAATACGCTAGGCACGAGCTATATTAGCGAATACTAACTTTTAGTTATATTTTATTAAATATCTCGTGCTATAGCTATTACACAGTAATAAAAAGTAGTTTATTAATTTTATATAGGTTTTCTATATCTATAGTTAAAGTTATATTTATTTTAAGCGCTATTCTAACCTTAATTCTAGCGCCTATGTAAATCTATAGAATTAAGGTCTGTAAACTTACTAAGAAATCTAGAATTAAAGTCGAAATTGACCTTAATTCTGTCAGGGATTAATAATAGAATTATACAATCTTTCTAGTCTTGAACATTCCTATAGCTATCATTCTTTTGCAATTTACTCTACCTGGATCGCATTTTCCTCTGCTTCCAACACGCCCATAACTTCGATAGTCCACTGTCTCATCTTTTCCGCAGGTGGCAAATACGGACGCCTGGGCCAAAAGGCTTCTCCCGCGATACCTAACTTCTCCCCTAAGAAATGCCCTGCCGCAAACTTTGTCAGTGCCAAACTCTTCTTACAAGCCCACTCAGCGTTGGCAACAACATCCTGCAGTGCCCTTGCCTCTTTCTTTTTACCCTGGACCCACAGATCGTATACCCTTGCTGTTGCCTTAGGAAACACGTTTCCCATACCCGTCACGCACCCGACGCCGCCCCCCTCAAGCGTTGGCACTAGAAAATCAGACGAGCCGCCATACACAGAGAATTGTGCAGGCGAGAACCTCGAGGTAAGCCGCACGGCTTTGCCAACATTCCCGCACGTTAGCTTAACGGCGACGATATTCGGGTGTTGCGCAAGCGCCGCCAGATCGTCCGAGTTCAGATCCACACCAGCAGTCACAGCAGGAAAATTGTAGATAACGATAGGCAATGGGGAAGCGTCTGCGACGTCGCGATAGAAACCCAGCAGGGCTTCCTCGGTCAGCGATTTTGCCCAGAAGCTAGGGGGTAAGAGCAGCGCAAAAGATGCACCGGCTTTATGCGCGTCGACTGCCAGCTCAATGCTCTCATTTGTGCTTTGCCCACTAATGCCTGCAACGAGCGGGAAGTCTGGTTTGCCAATGTCGGTGACGGCGCGGCGGGCGGTTTGGAGAATGGCAATCTTTTCGGGGCGCGAGAGCAGGACGGCTTCGCCATTTGTGCCCTGGTAGACCAGGCCGTGTTGGCCTGCACTGACCAAATATTGCGCATGCTTGTACATTGCATCATGGTCGATCTCCTGGGTTTTTGTGGGCTTGTAGAGGGATATTACGGGGGTGTAGACGCCCGGAGGGAGCATTGTCTTTTTGGAGTCTATTGTGGATTTTGAGACGGGCATCTTGGGTGGTGGACGGAGGACTTGTGAGAAGAGTGGTGAGGTGTAGGAATCGGAGGAAGGGGTCGTTGAGGTAATTCGACCAAGCAAAGGCGGATAGAGAGAGGTGTGAAGAGCGGAAGAGCAGAGGGTGACAAAGTCTCGAGGAGACACACGACTTTTGCACTGTAGGATGTAATCCAAGATTACCAGCCGTCAGAGAAAAGCTACCTGTACTACCGCAGTTCCGACACAAGTCCCGATCGGAACCTACTCCAGACCCCGCGTTCTATTCCGCTCGCCCCACTGCGTTCCACAGAAAGTACCGACCTGAGGCTAGCGTCCGGAGAGAAGTCCGATTTTCAAAGTCAGTCACAAGACTCATACGTCGGTTAGTATCCTGAGGAATTCCTACCGCTGTTTTTCGTGGGGTGGAGGTTGCCGGCGCGTGAGTAGGGTATCCTAGCTCGGAAACGCGTCGAGCATACGAAGAGATGGGTAAATGTGATGGTGTTCGCATCTACACATGCGCGCGTTCGATGTTTACCGGTACTGTGAAATAGCGGATCGACGAAATGTATTGTTACCATACACATATTGCTGCGTTTTTGGCAAAGACATGATCGATTTGCAAACTCCTACTTACCAAAGATGCACAGGATTGACGGCTGTTGTCACAAGGCTGCCTGTCGCTAAGTTGTTGTGCATGAAATAGAATAGTAGTATTGTGCAAGCAAATGGTTGTCCTTAAGCTTCGGTCAGAAGCTCCAAATACATACGTACAATCAATACATAACTGGAGTAGTCACCCCATCATATGTATTCTAGACGATGTCTATTCCTCTTTACACGCCGAAAAAAAAGCCCCTACGCAGACCACCGCTCAACCACCTCCCACAATGTGTCATCGCTCCCTACATTCCCCGGGAAAACTACATACGGCAGCCCGGGATGCTTACACGTCGGTTCATCGCACCTCCAAAGCGGTACTCCAGCCGCTGCCTGCCCCATAATCCATGCACGCTTCATATTCAGCCCTTTGGTCGCCATATCGCTACTCGTAATGCCACCCTTTGCGATAATGTACCGCAGCCGTGTCTGTAGGCGCTGCAAGAATGACACGAGTACCGCCGCAACCGTAGCCCCGATGTCAAGTGACGAGCGTTCGTCCGCGCCGACAATGAGCTCGCGCGACGTCATGACAAGGACGTCTTGCGGCTTGCTCAGCTGCAACTCAGCGGTTGCGAGCGCATGGGCGAGTTCTGATTCTGCGCTGTCGGTTGAGGCAAGTAGATTGTTGACGTTGAGCTCGATGGTAGCGAGGCGGGATCCTGCCCTTTTGCGCAGCATGGCGAGCTGAGAAGTTGTTTTGGGCACATAAGAGCCTGCAATGATGAGGCCGCCACGTGAGGCGTCGAAGTGGAGTTGTGTCGAGGAGATGGGGGCGATGGGGCTGATACCGAGACGTGCTGATACGAAAGCAGCGCCGGAGCGGAAGAGGAACTTCTTATTATGGGTGCTGGACGCGGAGAGGATGCCGTGAATGACAGTGTCCATGTCTTCCTCCGCGGTGGAGTTCACTATGAAGATGGTCCCTTTTTCTGCGGTACAGAGGACTTGTTCAATTCTCTGCTTGCCACCCTCGCGGATGTCGTGCAGGGATAGACTCCTCACTCTGTTGGCTGGAACAGACCCTTTGGACTTCTCGACGACCCATTCCTTCAAATTGCTGCTTGCGTACCCAAACGTTGCGTCCTTTGCGAATGGCGTCTCACCCGCTGGAACTAGTGTGTCCGCCTCGGCCACATAATGCATATCATCAATTGTGTATCGCCCGCCCTGCAGGAAGAACGGCGCCAGGATCCATACGTCGCTCTGTCCCAGCACGTCCTCGACAGCCTGCGGTTCCAGCGGGAAGTGCCCGCGTAGTGTCGAGTCCCCACGCAGAACAACTTCAAACTGCTTGCCGACTCTCGCTGCAGCGTGCTTAAGATTGGTGCATATTTCGCGCGTAAGTGACGCAGCGGCGGGTGGGTGTAGAGCGCGTGAATTGGTGAGGATGAAAAAGCCGCTGCCGGGTGCCGTTGCTGCGAATTCGTCGGCCAGCACGTCAACGGTCCATGTTGTGAGCACGGGAATGTCGTGGCATGTTTGGGTACCGGTGGGATCGTCGTCGAGGGCGACGAGAATAGGAATACCAGGGTTAGATTGGATTTGGTGTCGGGTTTGGGCACGGAGGGTTGAAGAGGTTGATGTCAATGGGGGGAGGGACGATAGTGTGGCCTGGAGTGGCAGTGAAACATATCGAGTTGAAGGCATTGGGAAACTATCACTGTACTGAACAGAAGATCTCTCTGCATAAGCAGTACCAATTGTTTACTTTGGAAGATTGTTATCCGTGGAGCTTCACCAGATCTCGGTTCCGATAGTCTGGGGTTGATTCCGAGACCTCGGCACAGTACCTAGGTAGTCTTTCGGTGTTCTACCCGACCACAGTCTAGAGTGACTACCGGCCGTGGTAGAGATATCGCACGGATAGTTGCAGCTTTAGCTGCATATCAGAATCACTCTCGACGACTTTCCCTGCTTAGAAAAACTCGGCTTGATTAGTTCTTAGAAGCTTAACTATGATTAGCTGTAGGCAGCACTTCGATGTTAGGAATCTCACTTTCAGCTACGTAGCGGTCTTATCGCGCTCCTCTTCACAATAGAAGCAATTTGTAAAGAGGTGTTGCATAAACAAAGAACCCGTCCACTCATTCATCTTTGCCGTGTACTGCGACTGCGCAAACTCCCGCGTATACACACCGCTAGCGCCTAGATACAACACCTTGTAGGTGGGCACACGAGGTCGTGCAACGCGGCTATATTCTTCTCCAGCCAGCATATCGCAACCTGAGATTGTGAAGCTGGTTAAGTGGAATGAGTGACAAGGAAGGTAGTTGCTTGTCACTCTGTGTGTCTATCCACTGGTAAGATTGAAGGAGAGAGATGAGATGTCGGAACCAGAATTCCGTCGGTTCCGAGACATGCCCAGAACGACAGCTGCTCCACGTCTCGGTCTTCTCGCCGGCTCAAAGCGTGCAGTCATTCTTAGAACAACACTTGTTCGAGCGATTAAAATCTAATGACGATCCATGTATATGGACTGTACGAGGCTTTCATGAAGATCATACATGTTCATTGCGTTCAACTTTGATGTCTCTACTCTCTACATCACAACTCAGATTCTCCAGAACTTCCTTCCCCAAACCACAACTATCAGATTCCTACAACATTAGTCAACCTCCTCCATCCTAACACGCACCCACAATCTCTTCATAACCAAAAAAGAATATCAAAATGGGTTCCCAGCCGACCCCAACCCAACACATCCTCATAACTGGTGCCGGCGGCTTCATAGGCCAAGCCCTCGCCGCGTCCCTTCTAGCCAGCAGCCCAACCCTCCACTTAACTCTCGCCGACGTCTTTGTGCCCCCCACCCCCTCGGACTCGCGCACAACCGCCTTAAAATCAGATCTTACACAACCCAACTCCGTCTCATCCCTGCTTGGTTTGCAAACATGGTCAACATGCTACCTCCTGCACGGCATCATGTCTGGGGGCGCCGAAGCGAACCTCGATCTCGGCCTTGCAGTCAACATTGACTCACATCGCTTGGTTCTGGACCATCTGCGCAAACACCAGCCCGGTGTCGTGGTCGTGTTTCCTTCGTCCCTCGCCGTCTATGGACCCCCGGATCCAGCGCATCCCGTCATCTCGGAACATACGATCCCGCTCCCGCAGTCGTCATACGGCGCACAGAAGCTCATTGTAGAAACCCTTGTCACCGATTACTCGCGGCGCGGACTCATTGATGGCCGCATCTGCCGGCTGCCGACGGTGATTGTGCGGCCGGGCGCGCCATCAGCGGCTGCGTCGAGCTTCGCGTCGGGGATTGTAAGGGAGCCATTAAAAGGAGAGCGCGCAGTTTTGCCTGTCAGTAGAGAGTTGGAGATGTGGATTTGTTCGCCGACAACGGTGGTACGGAACCTGGTTGCTATCAAGGACGTGCCGAAGGAGAAGTTTGGCAAAGGGTGTGCGCGCACGGTTAATTTGCCTGGGCAGACAGTAAAAGTGGGTGATATTTTGGCTGCATTGGAGGAGGTGGGGGGAAAGGAAGCGGCCGAGTTGGTGGTGGAGGAGAGGGATGAGAAGGTTGAGGGTATTGTAGCCAGTTGGCCTGCGAGGTTCGACGTGACACTTGCAGAGCGGCTGAGCATGTCTCGCGACATCAGTTTGGCCGAGGAGGTGCGGAATTTTGCGAAGAGCTCGAAAGCGTAAGTTTGTGCGAGAGATAGATAAGAAACCTTCTCTTTTTTCTTTCAACCCATGCCACCGAAATTGAAGTCAAGGTTCCCGGTGTCAAAGTGCAGAAACTGCGTCGTGGCCAGATTGAAGTCATCTTCAAACCCGTTGCCCAAGATGCCGTTGGCGTACATGTTGTTAGAATCCCCATTACCTATCGACGACATGCCATTGTTCAAGCCATGAGGTACGTTAGGATGTGATTCACCGTCAAATGCCATCAGATGAATATGCGGCGCAGCAGGACTTTGATACTTGGAAGCAGCCATCTTCTCCAGCCCATCTGCCATCAAATGGGCGAGATGGTATTTTCCCGACGACGTCGATCGCAGCTGCCGAACTACCCTGGCCGTGAGATCGAGCACAAATCCATCCTCTATGTACTGCCCAGAATGTTGTGTAGTCACTTTGAGCAGAAACACGCAGGCAAATGCAATCATAGAATACATGTAATGCGGGATGCCGACAAGACTTTCACGCACGTTCGGGTCGCTAAGGAGCATCTCGACGATGGCCGTAGATGCAGATACGGCTGCGGCGGCGCTCTCACGGAAATGCGGGGGCACGTCGCCGCCTTTGAGGCCACGGAAGACGTGCGAATACAGGTGGAGTTTTGCAAAGTGGTGGTGCAGAATCACACCTTTGGTCGGAAAATCGCCGATGGACTGGCGCAGCTCTGCATTCAGCATCAGTAGAGAAGATATATAGAACCTATGATAGCGGTGTTCTATAATACTCACTCGTTAGTTCTGTGGTCCAAAATCCCATCCACTGATCGATTCGCCTTCCAAAGCTCACCAACTGCGGCACAAACGCCTTGGGGACCTGCTCCCCGATATGCGGCCCGAACAGCTCGCGGACGTCGCTCATAACAATCAGCAATGCCATCTGGCTGAACATGCGCCGATCAGAGTCTGTGACGGCCGGCGACTTCAACAGTTGCTCCCATTCCAAGATGGACGCATCCTCCCTAATGATACTCTGTCGCCCATACATGACACTCAAATGATGATCACAGATGTACAAAATGTACCAAATGCGCATACAATCCATAGCATCCTCACTGTTCTCACGAACCACGAGCTGATAGTTTCGATTGAGGTTAAATTCGGTTGCGCGGCGGATCGCACAGCCGGACAGCGTCCACGAAATATCGTGCAGCCAGTATGCGCCGATGCACATGGCGCGCAGGCAGTCGGTGGTGATGCGGCGCTCCAATATGGAAGTCGCGACTAGACGCCTGAATTCGCGGCTGCACAGGACATATAGATGGTTGCTCATGGGATCGTGCAGGGCGGCGACAGTGAGTACCGCGGCAGTGAGGATGGCAGAGCCACGTCGCATGAGTTCGAGGTCGCGGTACTTGCCGCTGCCGACGAGGTACATGAACGTGTCAATGCGGTGGATGTAAAGTTTAAATAGGCGGTCAGCGTCCTCGAGGCTGATGATTCCTTGCGAGATTATATCGTTGAAGGGTTGGTTTGGCGGGTGCAAGGGGGACGGGTTGGATGCGTCTGGTGCGTTGTCGGATCGCAGTGCTCGCAGCCGGGTGATTTGATACAGGGACTCAATGGGGACATGAAGATGGTCGTCTCCGGGAGACAAGCGCGGCGAGTTGTCACATGAGGGTGCGAGTTCGTCGTCACCGGCTGCAATGTCCTGAGCAGGAGACTCATCGAGGTGCGCTGAGCCCGTCGTCTGGAGAGGAGGCAATGGCGGCAGAGACAGTCGTGACAAGACCTCTTGCAATGCCATGTGCATGTTCTCGAGGTCACTCGTAAATGAGTTTCTCCATCTACATGTAGTCGATAAGTGCACGTGACTCGTGAAGCGCACTGTATATACGTACCGTCCACGTTCTTCAATCAGAGTCTGCAAGCTCTTATTCAGTACGCATGCCAGACCGCGCTCAGTACATCGCTTGCAAGGCGGCCCACGCTCATCGATGATGCACTTGATCTAAACAGATTTGGTCAGTCATCCAACGTCGCATTCGATGGAGTACAAGATGTACAGACACACCTTTTGTTTTCGGCACGCCGCACACGCCTTTACCTTGCGAGAGATGGTCAGTGGTTGAGTTTCCAAGGAGGGATCTGAGGGTCTTGATCGTGGAGGGGAGATTGCGTCATTCGACTGCGACCACGTCCTTTTTGGTGGCATTGTTGCCGTGGTAGTGGAACAGGGGCTGGAAACAAGAGATGCGAGCGAGCAAAGCATGTCGTGCGTCTCTTACGCTGTCCAAGTTACCAGCAGCGCCAGTGCCAGGGCCCCCCGGCCCCGGCCCTAGTCGGGCCGGCCTGGCCTAGCCCCGATGCATGCACCCAAAGAAGCGGGGTCCCCAGGAACATGATCGTCGGCTATTCATCGACTTTGCCAGTCTCTCATCTGATGATTAAGTGGTGGTCGTCTCAGTCATTTCTCATCCATCTCTCTCTCTCTAGACAACAACCAAAGACTGCCTGTTACTGCAACCCTCTGCATGGCTAACTAACGCTCTCATCATCATCATGGAATATCGTCGTCCCCCAATTCGGCCGATTGAACCGCCTCCCTTCCCTCTCCGCCAACTCGTTCAGCCTCCCCTCCTCCTGCGCATCCATCTCAAACACATCCAAATTCGCCTTGATTCGATCCTCATTCACGCTTTTTGGGATCACACTCCAGCCCCTGCGCAACCCCCACGAAAGCAGCACCTGCGCAGGCGTCGCCTTCCTCTTCTTCGCAATCTCCAACACACACGCATGCGTATGCAGCGTCGACCCTTTGCCGCCGAGCGGCCCAAATGCCGTCTGATGTATACCTTTGCGCTCACAGAATTCGTTTAATTTTCTCTGTGGTAGAAGAGGGTGCAACTCCGTCTGATTTACCGCCGGCACAACCTTCGCCGTCTGCAGCAGCTTCTCCAGATTAATAGTCGAAAAGTTGGCCACGCCAATGGCCTTGACCAGCCCCGTCTGAAGCAACTTTTCCATCTCGGCCCACGTCTTGCTAAAATCCCAGTCAGCCGCGTGCACGGTGCGGTCTTCTTTGCCAAAGTCAGGCTTCGACGGGTCGTTTGGTGGAAGCGAGACCGGCCAGTGCATTAGGTATAGGTCGACATAGTTAAGCTGGAGGTCCGAAAGTGATTTCCGTAGCGCCAGCTCAACGTTCGAGTGCTGCGAAGACCAGAGCTTGGTGGTGACAAAAAGCTCCGAGCGGGGGAGCGAGGTTTCTTGAAGCACTTCGCTGAGGGCTTGTCCAATTTCCGCTTCGTTCCAATCTGCCGTCTAGTTAGATGATGATATTGCTGTCGATGGGTGGTGCATGCTTACATAAAGGCGCGCAGTCGAGATGCCTATACCCAGATCTTATGGCAATTTTGACGGCCTTGCCTGCCTCTCCCGGTGCTGCTTGCCATGTCCCAAAGCCCTGTCAATGTGAGTTCAAGCCCCGTTCATAGTATATGTAGATCGCGCACCACACCAGGAATGGTTGCGCCCGTGTTGAGCTTGAACGACTTTGTGTGTTTGGACATTGTGCTGAATATGTCTGGTTTGTTTGTGTATCGTTCTAACAACAACACCTGTGGGCTAGCCGCTTCTTTTCTACATCTGGCAATGCAGAGTTGCGCAAGTGGGGTACATGATCTTGCATAGCTTCTGTCGTTTCGTCACGGTGAGAACACCGAGAGCCATTCTTCCAGGCCACTGGGCCATATGCTTGCAATGTCACCCAAAGGAGCATTCTCGCCTTTGTGTTCATTCGCAGCATTTTAGCTCAATTCACCCAGTCTGAATGTGTGCTTGAACACGTGCAGTGTAACAACTCCTCCATCGTCTCCTTGACCGAAACCATAGGCGCATCAAGCCATAGTCACCGTAGTTATCACAATTACCAAATAACGCCTTGGAATTCTCTTAACAATACTATCATGTGTTCAGGGAGAAAACAATATGCGGGTTCTGCTATTCATGTTGTGCACAGCACATGGAAAAGAAGTTTTGATTACACAGTAGAGATGAAGAGTATGAAACGAGTCATAGGTAGGGAGACTCTCGTATTCTTCATACAGTCGCTATATGCACGCTTTCCCAGGTACAATGCTTGCCCAGCCCAGGTGATCAGATTGCTTGATCAAGCAGATTGATAATCAAGCCTCCTCCCTCCGGAGTTTTCCCCGCATTCAATCCAAGAACCTCCTTGACAAGTCCGAGAAGAAGCCCGGGGTGAGCTCAGACCACCTAGCTGACATTTGGTAGCTTAGGCACGGGCTAGGCGATTCTCAGGTCTTGGTGGCGCTTGGGATATCGGCATGATGAGCTGATATCAAGATCACCCAGCTTTTGTGACTGGGGCGGCTCTCGGTCTCGATGCAGCATGAATTCTCTGTCTATCATCTTTTGAACAACGTGAGAAAAAAATGATGAAGACCAGATTAGATTGAGCCACGAGCTATGATATATTTACTCGGACACTCCCTTTTTGGCCGGGGCGGTGGGGGGTTGGGTGGTCAAATAAACCCCGGCGTCGCTAGTCTAAGTCCATGCCTGTAAGCTTCTGTGATTTCCTGGAAGAGGCCTGTTATGTGCACGGTTTCGAGGCTCTTCCCATACGGAGCGCAGAGAGCAAGATTTGCTCTTATTGCTAATCCCGGAAACCAACCACCTCTGGGCATATATGCCGTACAGTATGCCGCACAACCAGCCGGAAGCTAGAACAAAGCACTCTTCCAGTACTGCACGCTAATCAACGACGAAGAAACATCGGGAACAGCATGTGATTACTAGGAAATACAAAAGCGCATACCCCGGTAGCCTGGCCGGATGTCATGGGCCTTTCGCCAAGGTGTGTCCGTGTTCGTTAAATGCTGGCGCCCGTGTTTAGCTCTCGGGAAGAAGTGCGACGCGCATACTGATGTTCCCCATAATCTCCCCACCCGCTGAGAACCCCGAAATGCGAATTCTGGGGAAGCGAAATGAGGAAACGATATTCCCGCCCGGCCACGGGTCGGATTATTCGACCGCGGTCAAACACCGCCGATGGCGAAATTGCCAGGACTCACAATTTCTTCAGACTGGAAGCTAGACTATTGGATTACATTGCAACGCATTTCATACTGCACATGTCTGTCTTATTCATTTGTCTTACACCGATAGCGTTGTTGATTTGAAGCACACAACCGCAAACATGGCGAATGCATCACCACTTTCATTTGAAGACGTGAAGACACACAACACCCGTGAAAGCTGCTGGGTCGTCATCAGCAACCAAGTCTGGAATGTCACTGATTTCGTCGCTTCACATCCTGGAGGCGAGGAGGGTACGTCTCTGATCTCATCATCGCCATCGTCGTCGTCATGCTCTGTGCAACAACTCACTGACGACGTCTAGCCATCCTCAAATACGCAGGCCAAGATGCGACAGAAATATACAACGAACTTCACGCCCCGGGCATGCTCGAAGAAACACTCCCACAAGATAAACTAATCGGCAATATTCTCCCATCAAGCGACAATCCGCCTAAAGGCACCGCTGAAGAAGTCATGGCTGCCGCAGCCAATCCACAACCCAAACTCCTCACCCAGCCACCCATCCTAACACTCCCCTCCAACCTCCCCGTCGCCTACGAGAAACCGCACCTTCACTCCATGATCTCCGCCGCAGACTTTCAAGACGTCGCCCGCCATACGCTGACTCCAAAAGCATGGGCTTTCTACTCGAGCGCGGCCACCGACCTCGTCACCCATGGACTTAATAAATCACTTACGCGGCGCATCTTGTTCCGCCCACGTATCCTCCGCGATGTTAAAAACGTCTCTACGAAGCGCAAAATCTTAGGCTGCGAGTCGTCCGTGCCATTCTTCATATCGCCCGCCGCCATGGCGCGCCTCGCGCATCCAGACGGCGAGCTTGCGCTCGCCCGCGGCGCCGGTGCCGAGGACATTGTGCAGTGCATCAGCAGCAATGCGAGCTACCCGCTTTCTTCAATCGTGAAAGTAGGAAAGGACGGGCAAACATTCTGGCTACAGTTGTATGTGAATTCCGAGCGAGGCAAGACAGAAGAATTGCTGAGAAAGGCAGTGGAGCTGGGTATCAAGGGGATTATTGTAACAGTAGATGCGCCAGTGCCTGGAAAGCGCGAGGCTGACGAGCGCATTGCCGCGGAGAACGTGGCGAGCGCAATATCGGGGGCAGTAGCGGGTAATGATAAAAAGGGAGGGGGTATGGGGAGGTTGATGGCGGCGTACGTAGAGAAAAGTTTGGTGTGGGAGGACATTGCGTGGATCAAACGGGTTTCAGGGTTGCCTGTTGTGTTGAAGGGTGTGCAAAGCGCTGCGGATACTATCATGGCAACGAAATATGGCGCTGAGGGCGTGTTTCTTAGCAATCACGGTGGCAGGTCGTTGGATGGGTAAGTTGACATCTTGTTGCTTCGGCATTATACTGATATTTGTCAGGGCGCAACCTAGTATTCTCGTTTTGTTGGAGCTCCACCGCACCTGTCCTGAGGTCTTCGACCAACTTCATATATATATCGATGGCGGATTCGAACGCGGCTCAGACATCTTGAAAGCGATATCATTGGGTGCAACAGCCGTTGGAGTCGGTCGGCCTTATCTATATTCGCTAACGTACGGCGAAGAGGGTGTCCGACATCTCACTGAAGGTCTGTCTACCTATGTCAACAGCTTTTTGTCGAAAGGGAATACTCCTAACATCGCAACAGTGCTCAAAGACGAGCTCGAAACATCGATGCGGTTATGCGGTCTCACAGACATCAACCAGGCTCATCCTGGGCTTGTTAATACACGCGATATTGATCATCTTGTTGCAGAAGGAGTTGATGAGCATCCATATATTCGATGGAAACCAAAAGCAATGCTATAATTACTCCGTCTACGCATGATCAGGGATTCAGATGGTGCCCTGATACTTTACTCCCAGATGCCGAGTAATTGAGTCAGTCATGGCTGAGTACAGTGATTTCATGCCACTAGTTGTTGTAGAGAACCTTATCTATATCACGAAATACTAAGAGTATACATAAAAGGAAAAGATAGCCAACGCAGAGTCAAGGCAAATGATATATCGAGTAAGCGAGCGAGGGGCTCTTGGTTCAAAGCATCGATTATCGCAAGGACCTGCAGAATCGCAAATGACTAACAAATGTACCACATTCATGTTCTTGAAAAGCATAAACAATGCAAATCGCAAGGATGATTTCGATTTCATAAACAGAAAGTCTAAATACATCGCAAAAAACCTCTCTCTACCACCTTCCATTACCACCTTGCATCAACCAGATTTAGACGGTATAGTGATCTCGTACGCCCTTGAATACTTTTTGTCCTCTTCGTCTTCCTCGCAAATCTCCTCTTATCTGCGCCAGCAACATCTTCAAGCTTTTCAACGCCACGAACAATTGAATCTTCTTTAATACTACAAACAAATAACTCCAAATCCGTACTAGAAACCCCTTTCAGCGGCGCGATATCGTGAGCAACAAGAGCCGAGCTAACAGCCCACTTCAAGATCGTAACAGGTCAGAAACAATTCCTCTTTTCCATCCGTCCTGATAGAACCCACCCACTGCTCTCTATCAGGGTTGAGGAGGCTGGTCCTCAGGCTCACATGTGTACAGCTAAACGTGGGCACTATGTCAACCTCCCAACATCACATAGTCGATTTCAACAATACCAAGATAATGACCCTCACTATGCCAGACTTTGGCTCACTGTTTCAATCACAGAAAATTCGTTTTTGGCTGAACTCTCGCAACTTGGAAATGTGGTAGTTAGACGCTAATCGTGGTCATTACGCAAACAACTCTCTATGTGTATCACGCGCAAAGATATGGCATCGGGGTTCTTCCCGAGAGGCTTGGGATCTCCGGTCACACTACGGTGTAGAAGCGATGCGCCACAAAACCCAGTTCGCGTTTCCCCACATCCATTAGGCGGATAACGCACTGACTAACATTCCAATGCATGAGCTCAAGCCTAGCATACAGGCATACCTACCCCACAGAGCACTTAGATATAAACGTCCTCGTTCTCCCCGCATCTCTCCACATTCTCCACATTCTCCAGATTCCTCTTTCAACTCTCCGTTTCAGCCTACACTGGCCGATAATTTCTACTTACCCATCATGGGGATTCGGACTAGAGATTTCTTCAAGCCTAAGGCGACTCGAGAATCGAACTTCTCGCATCTGCAAAACAACACAAATCCTCAATGGTGGAAGGATCGTTGCTTACGGATCAATGTCCTCCACTGTGTTGGCATGTACTTTTGCGTCTTTTACTTGGGCTACGATGCGTCTCTCATGAACGGTCTACAAGCCATTCCTGAGTGGAAAAAATACTTCAACAACCCTTCTGGAAGTGTTCTTGGCCTCATATCCGCCAGCTTGTTTCTTCCGGCCATCGTCACGCCATTTGCGGCTTCCTGGATCAATGGCCGCTGGGGACGTAGGCTATGTCTAGCTATAGGCGCGATACTCCTTATCTTAGGCGCCTTCCTTAATGCTTTTGCTACCAACCTGGGCACATTCATTGGTGGGCGTGTAATCATTGGAGCTGCAGGACCTTTCGGGAAGATAACCGGTATCGCACTCCTCCAAGAGATTTCTCATCCGCGTTTGCGCCCGTACGTCGCTACGTTGTACTACAGTAACTACTACTTTGGTCAAATCGTGGCTGCTTGGTTTTGCTATGGCGCACTGTCGTGGGGCAAGACGGACTGGACATGGCGAGCACCTTGCTTGTTCCAAGCCGCGGCACCGTTTCTTGTCTTGGTCTGGCTGTGGTTTATTCCAGAGAGCCCTCGATGGCTCATTGATCACGATAGGTCTGAAGAAGCTTTGAAGATCCTTGCTAAAGAGCATGCCAATGGAGAGGTGGAGGATGAACTGGTTCAGTGGGAGTACCGCGAGATTTGCAAGGCTATAGAACTTGAAAAGGAGAACAACAAGAGCAAGTACACGGATTTCCTCAAGACACCTGGCAACAGAAGACGACTACTTGTATTGGTCACCATGGGTACCGGATCGAACTGGGTCGGCAACGGCATTATAGCTTACTATCTGGCACCGGCTTTGAAATTGGTCGGCATCACCGCGCCAGGCGAAGTTGCAGGTATTAATGGCGGCCTCGCAATATGGTCTCTCTTCTCAGCATATGTGGGAGCTCTTAACGCAGAACGCGTCGGTCGTCGCCCTCTCTGGCTTATCGGAACTGGAGGTATGTGCGCAACGTATATTGTCATGACCGGCTTGAGTGGGTCTTTCGCCCACACGCCCACCAATTCTGTTGGGCTTGCGGTCATTCCGATGATGTACATCTACAAGACCTTCTACTGCATGAGTTGGTCTCCGTTACCATTCGCATACGGTGCAGAAATCCTCCCATACCACATGAGACTCAAGGGTCTTAGTATCGAACTTAGTGTCCAAAGCGTGGCTCTCACCTTCAACCAATGGGTCAACCCTGTCGCTTTGGAAGCTATGGCATGGAAATAGTGAGTTTCTTACATCTTCCCGCATTGAGCCGACCGCATATGCTAATTTTCCACAGCTATATTGTGTATATCGCGCTGATTGTGGTGTACTTTGTACTAATTTGGTTCTTCTTCCCAGAAACAAAGTTTGTTTACCTTAGGATTCTATTGCGCTCTGTACTAAACATTCCTGCAGGCAAATGTCGATCGAAGAAGTCTCAGTCCTCTTTGACACAGGCAGAAAAGGAGATCCAGCTGCAGCTGCTTTGCAACTCAAGGAGGGAAAAACTGGAAAGGTAGAACGCACAAAAGACGGAGATGTTGAGCAGATAGAATATGTATGATCTACTAGTAAGACCTCATAATGTACCATGGAACTGAAGGTTTTTGTACAGCCAATAGAATTATCACACAGAAATTTCTAGACAACCCAATGATATCATGCTTAGTGTTCAAAGAAGTTGCGTAACGTAAGGCAGCACGTCATGAAAACTCATTTATAATCCATGCCACTAATAGCCTGATGTTCATGCAGTGAGCTAGCTACCATGTTCTTACTTAAGTGGGTTCGAAAGCTGTATTTGAGCCAACCCTCAATATCAAAATAGAGATAGGTCGGGTCAATAGGCTTGCTATCTAGGCTGCTCGATCTCATACATAATTCGCGGTTTTGATCAATAGAGAGCGATGTCTCTACCGATTTTGCGTAATTTTGGGTCTCTTGAGATACATTATTAAATGCTAATTCTTTGAAAAACCATCGACCTTCGGGGTACAGTGGAAGGGGGTTGTCGATCCGATAATTATATATGTTCTTCTATTCATCGATGTCGCACCACAGACATATTATGCTCAAAAAGACGACAGCTGCACTAGTTGGCTATGAATCTCTTAAAGTTCAGAGCGCCACATCATAACTGCCACAGATAACGGCCTGGTATTGTTCGGAGTCTAGCTAGGCTACTTGAATTTTGAGAACTTCAGTCACATCTACAAAGGCGGGATAAAGGGATCAATACTTATTCCATATTGATATATTACTACTCTGCAGCCTTGAACCACTTTTTGTTTACAGGAGTGAGAGGCTCCCCTTGGTATGATCCATCTGGGCCAACAACAGCCAGTATGTTCTTCATAGAACCCAGCTCAAAATTCACTCTAGTCTCGATAGCTCCACCCCCGTTGTGTGTTGTTAGCGTTGCGTTCTTCATCTCAGCCAAATCTTTAGATACTTGTGGCTCATGATAATGAACGTCCAGACCTACTGCGGATATCTTTCCGCTCCGGAGTGCTGCAATTAAAGATTCTTCCTCGACCACCTCCCCCCTAGCGGTGTTGATCAATCGTGCTCCATCCTTCATTTTCGCAATCGTCTCAGCATTGATCAAATGCCTCGTGTGTGCGTTCAACGGTGTGTGCAATGATGTGCAATCCGCAATTTGTAGTAAACTTTCGAGTGTATTGTGATAGGTGATATTGAGGCGTCGCTCTTCTTCATCAGTTTGGCGAATGACGTCATAGTAATGCACATGCATCCCGAGGGCTTGAGCTTTGGGTACCAATTTTTTCGAGATACTACCCAAGCCAACGATGCCAAGTATATGTCCTGCAGGATTATGCGAAATATTGCCAATGAGCTTGGTAGTGTCTGTAAAGATCTTGGGATCGACAGTTCTCGCGGCAAGCTGCTGGTGTGTAAAATTCCGGAACACAGACAATATCATGTACAGGGCCGTATCGGAAACTGCTTCATCTGGGGCACCAGCACTGTTTGCATACCAGATACCCCTCTTGGCGAGGGCTTCAGTGTCAGCCCAATTGAAACCTGCCCCGGCGGAAGCGAATATCCGAACGGTAGGTGGTAATAGCGCAATCAATTCATCGTCCCATTGCCCCATCTCACCACCTGTTTGGAAGTGTGGCCTAAAGATGGCAGAAAAATTGCCAAACCTTCTCATCGTCAATCAAACGCTTCAATGTAATCTGGGATGCAGAAATATACCTATTGTTTCTCAATGCATTCATAAAATCCTCTCTTGTCTTCGTGTCATTGCGTACCACCTCAAATCTATTCAAGAATTCCTGGTTGTAAAAATCGTGATTGTACTTGATCGCATCGCCCAAGTGGAGCACAATTGGTTTCGTCATGTTCTTGCTAGTGAAACGTATGCCGCAAGTCTCATGAATGTATATGCGTTTTCGCGGGGCTTGAGATTTTAAAATTGTTAAACTATGTAAGGTGTTTCTATGCTGATGAGTGCAGGATTTAGCGCCGGACGTTCGGCGAAACCCCGAAAATACGGACACTTGACCGACGCTAATAGTTACTTGATACCCTTTACGAACGTGATAAGACCCAAAATCGAGAATCGGTGACTGACCTTGAACTATCTCCGCATTTCCCCGGACGTTTGCCAGTCTGACACGAGGCTGAATAAGCAGCATTTGTCAGGATCAGAAGTATTCCCCGCAATGACTGTCAACTCGGTAGCTTCACTCACTACCACAAAACATATTGTGCCAGTGCACAGTGTGACTAGTCAGGTGACGTACGTCACCTGACTGGTCACGTGCTTGGAAGATAGATAGTATATGTATTTCCTGTAGCGGTTAGGGAGAGGAAAACCTAACGATAGGACGAGCTGTCCACTGTTTAACTTTATCGATGATCAGAATACAACTTTCTACCTATATCCCTCTCTTCTCTTAGTGCCTGCTGCAGTGTCTGATCTAGACTGGTAAACGGGTATGGGGCACCCGGCTCGGGCTGGGGTAGGGCTTGGGGCTATAGAGACTCGGGCTGGGGTAGGGCTGGGTTGCTTGGCACTCGGGCTGGGGTAGGGCTAGGGCTGCTAAGAGTCGGGCTGGGGCAGGGCTGGGTTACTTAGCACTCGGGCTGGGGCAGGGCTGGGTTACTTGGCACTCGGGCTAGGGCAGGGCTGGGTTACTAAGGAGTCGGGTAGGGGTAGGGCTAGGTATAGCCCGCCTAGCTAGGTTACGAATAACTTCAGGGTAGAAAGAATTCGAATTTATTACAGTTTATTATTACAGTAGCTCTAAAAAGAACTTTAAGATAAAACTAATAGGATTTATTACAGTTAACTATCACGGTAGCGCGCAGGGCGGACACGCTTTCGTGGAGGAAGTAGTAACTCGTCCTCTACCTCATCCACTTCTTCTATAGTCTCTTCTATATTCTAACTCTAACTCTGACTCCTAAACTCCTCTATACCTGCTAGGAGCTCAAACAAATTACTAATATTATCAGAAAGTTGGGTAGCTTCCTCTATAGGCCCGTCTAAGTTTCTATCAAGACTCTCCATCTTATTAGAATTCGCAAATTTAAGAATCATGAGTTGTCGAATCTTTTTAGCAGAAAGCTGATGTTGATGATCGTTAATAACTTCCTTAGCAATACTAAAGACTCTCTCTACACCTACTTGCGTAATTAGTATAGCTAGAATATCTTTTGCAACTTAGGCAAGGTAGGGGTACGTAATCTTACTTGCTTTCCACCATTCTAAGATATCGACATGTTCCCGTGGATTAATGCTAGGGCTGCTTAGATATTGCTCCCCTTCTTAATAGGTTGGCCCTCTACTCTCCTCAATCTCCTAGCTTAAAGAATCCTAGCTTGAAAGAGAAATCTGGCTTAATTGTGATCGAAGTAAAGTAGGCCTTCGAAACTATTCAGTGCTTGATAACCTCTAAGGAAATGAGCTTAGTGTTGACTGTATAGTTTCTTAATTATTATATCGAGCTAGATAATCAAGAAACTGCTGCTAGTAGATATGCTTATCTTGAAACTCCTATGTCTCATCCTACATCTTCTATTAGTATCTATCTGTAATAAATATCTGTGATAATACCTCATAGGCTGTAAGCTTTTGCGTTGGATTAAGAATCGTCGCGCAGTTAAATAAGAAGCCACGCTCTTTATCTGTTTTCGAGTAGTATTTACTTAACTTTGCTCTCCCTTTCGCCGCCGCAGCTCTCACTACTTGTGGCCAGTTGCTATTCTCTAAGTCTTCTTCTAAATTAACCTCTATCTGATTAAGAAAATTAAAAAGCTGATTATATATGAGCTAGATATATGGTATTTAAGGTTTTCGACTCTAACTTAGAGACATTGTTGCAGTCTTAAAATAGCTAAGCATTTTAGTAACCGTCTTAAGATGCGACTATTCTTGCGCAGATAGTCGTAGTCTCTTAAGATCCTGAGAATTAATATTAGTATTGTTGTCAGCCTCTAAGAGGTTTTTGGTATAGATAGGAACCCTTAATGCGATCTCATCTTTAAGCCATTTATTAATATATTGCCGAAGCTTAACTGCGCGCTTACACATATTATATGTTGAGTTCTATTGTGTTCTAACATCACGGATAACACTAAGGCGTTTTTTTAGTAGTAGATCCCGTTGTGTTGCGAGAAACTGTTCGTATCGCTAAGGAGATAAGTTAACTATAATATAGATTACTCTAATCTATATTATAGTTAGTATATAATAAATAACTATAATAAAAAATTCTTCCCTTGCGAAGTGAATTGGGGACTGAGATGTTGGCATCTACTTTATTGATCTGTTGTCTCTGCAAATCTTGTATATTATCTAACTCGGTAGAAGCTGACAGCCTTAAGTGCTAGATAATATCCTAGATAACGAGGTTGATAATATGGGCTAAGCAGGGAATGGTGTTTTTACTTGGACTCCAGCTTATACTAAGTTGTTGTAGACCTTGCTAAAGAGACTGCGTAAGAGTGCTATTATTGCTAGCATTATCGCAAGTAATAGATAGTAATTTTTTCTGGAGTTCACTCCTAGAAAGAAGTTTTAGAACTTCATCTGCCATTAAAGCTCTAGTATGTCTCCCACGGATTGGTATAAAATCCAAAAGCTTTTCTTTAAGTTGCCATCGAGTATTGATATAGTAACCTTTAATTGTAAGGAAACTAAGATGGTTACTTAAAGCCTAACTATCTAATGCAAGTGATACTTTTGTTTCTTAGCTAAGATTATTAAGAAGCTTAGCTGAAGCCTTCTTAAATTGTGACTTAAAAGCTAACTTGAATTTATAACGGCTAATAATCACAGCGTTAGGCTAGAGAAACTGAAGAAATTGTTAGAATAATGGCCGCTTAAGTGTTTGGAAGCTCTAGTAGTTATTAACTACTACTCTTACTAATTCTTGTTCGTATGTCTTAGTTGAGTAGGCTGGTATTACGCGAGGATTAATATTTGTTAGTAGTAGGATACTTTGGCGGAGTGAGTTCGATAGCTCGTTGTGTATAGGCGAAGAGATAAGCTAGCAAGTCTAAGTTTGGCGATGTCTATGAAGATGCTTTGTACTAATATTTCCAGCTAATGGGTGCGCGAGTATATAACTGCAGTTCGAGCAGAATATATATAGACGGCTAGTTAGGATCTCTGCAGCCTCTCTAAAGTTTGTCTAGATTTAGCTCGTACGACAAGAAGAGCCCTAGTGTGGAACTAGCTTCGAAGGATCTTAGGCCCATAGTGTTTTATTCTACCACTCCTTCTAGTTTAAAATAATCGCTTTGTTCTCTTTACTACTATTATTTTCAAGTACTGGATACTAGACGAGTGTAAGTGTGTCTTTAAGACCACCTTTTTCTTAGTGTAGAGCACTCATCTTGAGATGCGCAAGGATATCTAGTGGTTCTGTAGGAGGCTCAGCCATCTTGAAGATTGTATCTGTGATAAATAACTGTGATAAATTAAAGTTACTAGACGGACAAATATTATCTGTAGAAAACTAGATATAGTAGGAAGTTCTAAGTCCTCTAGCTTCTAGCAGAGCTAAGATTGTCTAAAACACTAGTGTTGTTTTAGATATGTCTGAAGTAGGTTTCATATAAGAGAAAGTTTAGATCGATATAGGGGTTATACTGTAATTACTGGCTAGGATAAACTCTAGCATAATACTCTAAACCCTAACTACTAGAGCATTGTCAGAGATATGCTTGGATAGCTAGCACTACTCAGACTTCTCTTCTTTAGCCTCTTCGTCTTAATTCTTAGCCTCCTCTACCTCAGTACTATTAGCCCCCTATGGAGCCAAAAAGCTATCGTTACTACTATAGCTATCCTCATTCTCGTCTATGATCTTATCTTCGTCATCAACCTCTTCTTCACACTCGTTACTACTATAGCCCTTGATATATAGCATATTATCCTTAAGACGCGTATCTAGATTAAACTAGTTGAGGATAGAAGCAGGCTCTTCTTGTCTATACTAGTTAGTCGTTAAATGTGATAATAAACTGTGATAAACTTATAGCCAGGAACTATCTGTAGCAAGTTCTTTTTCCTTAGGAGAAAGGTTCTCGCAAAACTTGAGCTACTTATCTCGTGCTTGCTCGCTCTTAAAGGCGTTGTTGTTCAGCTTAGCCAATCCTCGAAGATATTCTTTGCGTAGAAGTAAGTTAACAACCCCCTTTCGACCATAGAGACGAGTAGAAACGCGTAACCCCTTAGTAGAGGTATTAGACGGGGCGTCGCTAGGGGTAGTCTAGAGAATGAGCTAATGCCGTCTTTTGTTGATCTTATTCTAGATCTTAGACTATTTCGCGTGTACAGCTTGTAGAGCAAACGCTATCTAATTAGCTAATAACTATTAGTAGATGTCTGTAATAAAAAACTGTAATAACTTACTACTTCGCTTTTCTTTAAAGCGCTTAGATTTATGCTCCTTAAGATAGCTCTTTATAATCCCATCCCTCTCGTCCTCTCTAGCGGTCTTATACTATTCTTTCTCTTTAAGTAACTTAAGAAATTTCGCCCGAGTAGCGCAGTTAGCATCTTTGGCGCGTTGGAGAGCGGCTTCTTCCTTAGTACGTAACGCAGCGAGATCTCTCTGTGTAATAGCTCGAGCTGTATTACTGAGCTGACCTTGATATTAGACTCGCAGACTAGTTAGACGACCCTTTTGGGAACCTCTAGATCTACGTTGCGCAATGATAAAATTGATCTCGTCTTGCTTATTTTTAAAGCCCTACTAACGTTAGTATTTACCGTGATAATAGACTAGAATTATTACTTTAGTAAGATCTGCCCACTCCTGCTTAGTAAAGCCTTTGGGTATTTGGATAACGCGTGGAGGTGCTAGACCCTTAGGTACGTCGCTATCAGCCTCTGTCGTAGGCTCGCGCTTAATTTCTGGCGTGCGCGGCATTGTTGACTGTGATAAAGTACTGATATAACGTCTAGTATGGTGGGGGTAGAGGGGGGGGATAGTTGCTAAGAGAGAGTAGGAAGTTTGGTGATAGTCCACCTATTAAGGTAATTAGGGGTCCGTGCGCTATGGATTTCGCGCTAGCGAACAACATCTATTATACAGCCAATATCTCGGATAATAAAAGTCAGAGCGCTTTAATTTTAGTCTTATTTGAAAGCCCTAGAGTAGCTCTATCTAACGAGCCAATTATTATAGTATTTTATTACTGCTTCGTTAAGTTATGGCGATTTCTTGCTAACTATCTCGCAGACCCTTAGCAAGACCTTAGGTAGTCCGTGCACTCACCTTTACCTTCACTTTTACCTACTTATATATCCCTAAAATTCTTAACTACTCTATAGCTAAGTACTTATCCCCCAATCCTCTTAATTCAACTCTAACTTTCCTAGCCTAACGCTAAATTTCTTAGCTTAACCCTACTAGTTATTACAGAGATTTATCACGTACCATGTCCGAATTCTAGTAGGCAGTAGTAGACGAGGTGCTAGGCGATGAGACGTTTAAGGAGATGGTAGATTGGTTAAACGTGCTACCTAAAGAAGAACAGCTGTCTCGGTCGCTGACACCTGCCGAATTAGAAGCTCTTGAAGGCGAACTTGAGATTTTAGGAACTAATACAACTAGCAATTCTACTTTTTCTGCTGGAGGTGGCTAGCTAGATCCGTAAGTTTATTATAGTAGTTTATTATAGGAAATAGCTAACAAATACTAGGACTGCTACTTACAATCATCCCTCCCCGCCCTCTATCTCGACTAGTAGCCATCTTGCAGCTTTTGCGTACGTTTATCACGGTGATTTATTACAAGTAATAGCTAACTAATAGTAGGACTGGTAATATGTTCAAGGGTGTAGGTGGCAAAGCCCCCCGTAAGCAGCTAGCCAAGCCTAGGCCGCCTACGCCTGAGCCCGACAATGAGGATCAAGAGTCGGAAGGCAACGAGGAAGACGAGCCTGGCCCTCCTACACAGCCTAGTGCTCAACGATCTACGTCTGGCGCCACTAGGAGGCGCAGGTTTAAGCCTGGCAGTAAGTTTATCGCAGTTATTTATCACAGCAAGCGACTAATAATTACTAGCTGTTGCAATAAGAGAGATTAAAAGATTGCAGAAGACTACTGAGCTGCTTATTCCAAAGACTCGATTTGTAAGACTTGTGAGGGAGATTATAGAAGAGGTATATCCGAAACACTCTCTACGTATCTAGAGAGAGGCGTTGGAAGGTCTTCAAGAGGCTGCTGAGTGTTTCTTAGTTAGATTTCTTAAGAGTATGTTATATTATCACAGATATTAATTATAGCTGCTAACTATCTAGACTGTAACCTAAACGCTATCTATGCTAAGAGAGTTACCATTTAGAAGAAGAATGGGAATCTTGTCAAGCACTATCTTAACAAGCTTGGCACGGGTGGTACTAAGTACTGAGGGCTTTTATGATAGAGTATTAAGTACTGAGGGCTTTTATGATTGAGGGATGGCCATAATTAAGAACTAGCTATGTGCTAGAAGTCAAATAAAAGTTTCATAAGTTCTGAACTTTAAATTTACTACTGTGATAATTATGCGTGATAAGTCTTTAATATATATATATAACTAATAACTAAGACCTAGCATAACCTAGTACTAAGCAACCCAGCCCTACCCTAGCCCGCTTATTAAGCAACCTAGCCCTGCCCCAGCCCGAGTGCCAAGTAACCCAGCCCTGCCCCTACCTAACTTAAATGCCAAGAGTTGGGTAGGGGCAGGGCTGGGTTGCTTAGTTATCTGACCCAGCCCTACCCCAGCCCGCTTATTAAGCAACCCAGCCCTGCCCCTACCCAACTCTTGGCAGCCCTGCCCCAGCCCTGCCCCAGCCCATTTACCAGTCTATATAAGATAAAATTACATATTATTAGCTAACTAAGTAGTAAGCCTTTATCTATTAGTTAATTAATATAGGCGATTAGGGCCTACTCCTACTATATATAGAGGAGCTACTACTTTTAATAGCCTATTAAAGGCAAGATATAGCGACTTTAGTATCTTTAGATAAGCGTAGTTTAAGTAATACTATATCTTTTTATAATCTTAGTATACGTAAAAGACTTCTTAGATTCTAAGGTATTAATAGCTATAAGCGTAGTCTTAATATTACTTATAGTAGTAGAGATATAAGGTATTAAGGTAGAGATAGTTACGAAGCCGCACGTGCACGAGGTAGTCGCGTGCACGAGGTAGTAGGGCTAGTTAGATAGGTAGGGGTAAAACGCGCTATCCGACCATAATTCCGTTTAGCATATTGTGTAGGATTGAGAATAGGATAGGGCTACTTGTACGAGTGCAGTGGGTAGCCGCTTGGATTGGAGCAGTGCCAGGTTGTTTGAGAGACTTTGCAGGCCTTTGCCACACCTCCTTAAGACTAGCTAGGTTTAATTCCAATCAATAGTCAAGATTACCAGTTAGATATTGGATTTGTAAGAAATGCTATGGATTTGATCTAATAAACCCATAATTAATTGGAGCCAGTGAGGTGCACAAAGTTGGTGAGGTGGCCCACTCACTTATAAGTTACGTTGACGTACAAGAAACCTGTGATTCATAGTTTTCCAAACCGCCCTATACAAACAGACTGATAGACTAATCTTCCCAAGAGAAGTATTAAGAATGAAGAGACAATCGTGACATAACGATCCCGGGAACGATTACGTACTCTTATCTTCTCATCGACCTCGTTCAGGTTTTCTGATATCAGCCCCTCCCGAAACTGGGCCATTGGTGGATGGACAGCATCTGGGACTATTAAATCACCCACATCGATACTCAATTTCAAAATAAACCTTGTCAAAAACGATATTACGATGTTTGGTTCTCCCAAAGCTTGTCTTCGACGGCAGTTGGGCGGAATAAATGTTAGGACTACGTGATACCCAATGGAATGGAATGCTCTATTCGGAGTGACTTCATCAGAACTGACCCATGGATATCTTTTAGAGATTCTAGCTTAAAGGATCACTTACGTAGGAAACCAAAGCTCACAAAATTGGTTGATGAAAGCTTCCGAAGTCTCATGGCCCTTGAGCTTTTGCTCTGGTGTTGTTTGGTCCTCAAACGGAAAATCGTCAAACCAGTAGAAGAACTTCTCTATTTCGTTCCATGTCCTTGGGTAGTTCAGACCAAACGTTCTGAATCCGTCGCTGGCTTCGGTGACGAAATGAGAGGTCAACCTTTCACCCCATAACGGGTATGCTGCCTTGACTTTCGGATGCGGCCCAGGTTTTCGCGCGTTCACCGTCTTTCTCACCCAAGCCTCAAAATATGACAAGGCTATTATGGCCATCTGGGCTTCCCACGGAAAGCTGATAGTGCCGGGATGACGCTTTACAACACCAGCGTGAAGTCTGTTTATCTGCCCTATATATGCCTTGGTTTGAGTCGAATCGCTTCCTTAGTAGATCCAGTGCAAGTTCATCAGCTGGGTCTCATAATAGCGTTGCTGACCACGCCTGATTACTTTGCCGCCGTGGATAGCAGTCGCACCTGCTGGTGTCTGAGTTAGGATGCAAAAGACAACGGCATAACCCAATGCAGTGGAGAAATCAGAACCTGTGAAGAAGGCGTTCGTGCGGATGATCTGATCGTACTCTGTTTCAGGATCGAGCTGGGTTGTGATTAATATAATTCGCAGCCATTAACTCCAGGCCCTAAAAACTGCAAAACTTACTTGATCGAGGTATTTTGACAGCCATTTACCTCTTCGGTCTTTCTGTAAGGGCCATGGAGGAGTTGTTCGCGTGCTCTGAGCAGGTGGCCGAGGCGTGCGGGGGGATTTCTCAAATTGCTCTAGGGTGTCCGTCCCAGGTGGTAAGCCATTGGAAAATTTGAGCTTGTAAGGGCTTTGTTGCTGAGGCTGTTCATGCTCCATTTCCTACACAATACCAATGGAATAACTAGTGTTTAGACCACTTTTCTTCTTAACAATTTTCTTGGTACAGAATTGGAAGTCAAGATGATAAAAAAGAGCAGATTGAGTCTTACACCAGTGTATCTGAGATGAACTAGTTCTTTGGAGCTTCCCCGTGTGCAGTTGTCAAAGGAAAGATTACGGAGCCCTGGGGAAGCTAGAGTTCCTCGTAGTGAGATACTGATTGATTCCATTAACCGAGGCTAAGAAAACCAACTCACTCAAAGACTTCCCGGCGTTCCGGTACCTGTTCCAGATATCTCCGGCGTTCCGACATTCCGGATGACGGAGAAATTCCGGCAATAGTAAAGGGTAATTACGTACCCCAGACGAACGTTTGAATTCATGAGCTAGCAAGGGTTTTTCCTCTAAGTGTAACAGCGTAGGCAAGACTAGTTGGATTAGTATTGGCAGTAGAGTTACTTAGAGGTATATAGAAGTGCGTAGGACGTTAAATAAGCCCTAATTTAATAGGTACCTATAGATCTTATATAAAAGAATATTAAAGATCTATAGAATAACTATATAGAATAGTCTATACTTACACTAGGTAATATAGATCTAACTCAGGTCTATATATATTAGAGAGCTAGATATTGCAGCATTCATGCTTGAAAATTGGTCCGTGCGCGATGTTTTCGACAGCATTAACCTTGACAGCATACTGCTGTCCAATAGCAGTAGCCCTAGTATACGATGCTACGTGAATCTGACCCCCGATTCATCCTAATCAGGTAATTGCGCACCCTGAATCAAAAACGCGCGTATGCGACGCGAATTAGATACTGATTCTCGCCTATTATAGTCTAGCGTGAATTAGCCCCTTCATTTCCACGTTTTAGTTCTAGCGTAAGCCCCCTAAAACTATTGTACTTATAGTAAAATACAGCTAGTTAACTATAGTAGAGCTATCTTTGCGTTCTTACTTTTCGTTGATAGCTATAACTGTTTATGTAACAGCATAGTGTTACACGGGGTTATGCTATACTTCTCTAAGTCTTAATCTAGATTAGGGCGAGATAACTATTAGCAAGTGTCCGCGCGATTACTAAAGTATTTCTAAGTAGAAAGGAGTTATAAATATTTAACTAATAGTAAAAGATAATTAATTCTATAATAATAGAATAATAACATATTAATCTTATTAAGTAATAACTTAACGTGTCTGTATAGCGAGTCGGTCAGTAGACTGAAGCGGTTACTCTAATAAGACCCTACTAACTTCATAACTATTATATAAATATTATAATATAATAATAATAGTAAGTTTAAATTATAATAAGCTATTCTACTTAAAATTATCTTCTATATCTTGCTTATATATGCGCGAGTTATGTCTGGTCTTACTATAGCGTCTATAGCGTCTTTATAATAGTTTACCTACCTTAATACGCGCTCTCTTCTTTATCTTCTTCCTATTACTACGCGCCCTAAACTCTCTTAGAGTTACTAATCACTCTCTCTCTTTAATAGTTAGGGTCTCTCTCTTCTATACTTACTTTCTTTTATATAATCTTTATTATATAGTAGCTTAATTAGCTACTTTAAGCTTAGAGATATATTTTTACGCTAACACTAGCTTCTACGCGATAATCGTAGTATCTTTAGCTAGCTTTTTAAAAGTAACTACTATACTTAATAGTAAGCTATCTATATATCTCTAAATTCTCTACTTTACTAGCGTTAATTATAACTCTAATTCTAGAGTATTACTTAGAGTTTGCGATAGCTAAGGTAGATCTTCTATAGTAGATAGTAATAGCGTGCGTAGCTTAATATTAAGCTTTAATATTACTATCTTTAGATCGTATAGAACTAAGCTAGCTTCTTAGAACTTTTCTAGAATATTATTCTTTATAATAGTTTTATAATAGACTAGCTAGAAGGCTAGTAGAAACTCTATCTTAGTAATATAGTTAATTCTATTACGTATTATATTCTTAGCTTAGCGCCTATAGGCCTTCTTTAAAGACGAAAAGTAGCCTATATTAAGTAGCTATAGTAGATAGAAAGAGTATAGAGATATATAGAAAGTAATAATCTTTACCTCTATATAGTATTACTAAAACTTAATAAAGTTATAGCTCTTATAACTATTAAGAATAAGTAGACAATAAGCTCTAATAGTACGCTCTTTTATATATCTATTAAAGTACTCTAGCTACTTTATACTAAGCCTATTTATTATTTAGCTATTCTTAGAGACTCTAATAATCTAATTCTTAGATAGACTTACTTTCTTATACTAGATAGAGAGGTAGTACTTATCTTAAAAGATAATAAAGAGTAGAATCGCCTAGCTAGCTACGCTAATATAAATTACGCTAGTAATCTACTCTTTATTATCTTACTATAAAGATTTTAGCTTTAATTAATACTTAGAGGCTATAACTACTACTAACGAGTTATATATATTTATTATAAAGCCTATCTTATTAAAATTATATATATTATTATTCTAGATTTTAAACTTAACTTTAGTATTCTATATTAAATAGAACTAGCTCTATATAAGCTTAGAAACTTTATAAAGGGCTCTTCTATAGTTATACTCTTAATTAAACTTTATTTTAAGCTCTAGATAACGCTATATAAATACTCTAGGCTAGTTTAGACTAATAGAGTTATAATAGCAGATAACTAGTAAAGAATTAGCTAGATTTTTAATAGTAGGGAGGTGTATTAGAGATTCTCGTGCGTTAAGGTCTAGTATATAGTTAATAATTATCTACTATTCTATTTTTACTAACTTTATAAAATAATCTCTATTTTTTCTAAAGTCTTTAAAGATACTTAGTTACGTAATAGAGTATTCTTATATCTTTAGTATACTTACCTATACTTAGCGTAAAGCTAGTTATATAATTATTACCCCATAGAGATTGCTTACTTACTAATAGTCTAATAGTTTCCTACTACTTGTAGTTAGTATTAAAGAAGGTAATCCTCTTAACTTATTACTTATAATATATAAGACGCTTATATTTATACGTAAGTCTCGCTAGATAGACGAATAAAGTATACGCAACTAGATAAAATACTAGATAGAAGCGTAGTAAATATAGTAGTATAAGTAAACTCGCTACTTTATATATTTATTATTATACTAATATAACTAGTAGTCTAACGTTACCTCTAGTTCTCTTAGCAACGGCGTTGCTAGATGTTACAAGTAACAGCAAAGGATATCTCCTTAACAAAGGCTATAGGTTAGAGACTATTAGGCGCCATATAAAAAGATAATAATTACCGTAGGATAGCGATTATATAATACGCTATCTCGCTAAGGCTAGCTATCTAAGATAGTAGTATATAAAGAGATAGCTATACTATTATAACTATCTCGCTGTTAAGAGTGGATCTTGAGTGGAAGTAATATAAGACTTCTGGTGTCAAGACTCTGAGGTTGTTTTTCGCGGATGAAGCAACAGGGTAATATGAACAATGTCTCTGCAAGTAACTATTGTATTGTAGATACTTGTACTCGTAACTTAAGTTGAACACATCGAGCCATAAGGGCTCAATGCCTATCCTATATACTAGTGATGCTCGTAACCCTCGGTCAGAGGAGTCCGAGGATTGCTCGGTGGCTGATGTACGAGGAGCTTTCCTCTGTGGCTTATGTACGAGGAGTCTGCCAAGACCCCTCCTCGTGCATAGAGGTCCGAGGGAGTCACGTGACACTGACCCCCGCGTTACATATGGCCCCATCGACTGGGTGTCGATGTTCCTTAACTTAACCGCCGTGCCTCCTTCCTTCAGGTTCGTAACACCATCTCCCTCCTTCCTAAGCTTGTCCTCAAGCTTTTCCGTATGCCTGTGGCTAACAATGTCTGCCCCTAGGTCTAAAGAACATCTTCGTCTTGCTCTTGAGATTCGTCGTAACGGCCTCCCTGCGCCCGTCCCCTGCGATTATTGTTTCGCAAACAACCGTCAGTGCGTCGCGATGCCCGAGGTCGACGGCAAGCGTTTAAAGTGCTCCGAGTGCACTCGTCTGGGCCACCCATGTGTCAACATGTCGTGGGTGTCCTTAGACAAGACTCGTGAAGAGTATCAAAAGAAGGTGGATGAAGATAAGCAGTTGTTGGCTCAGGTGATTTCGCGCTTAATGCGAAATAAGAAGATTTTGAAGCAGGCTAAGGAGCGTGCTGCGAAAAAGACCATGTGTCTGGCGGACACCTTGCGCGAAGGTGGTGATGATGTAGATGCGCAAGAGTCTCTAGATTGCCCCGCGGCGGATGCGTTAGTAGGGTTTTCGCCGGTTATGTGGAGTACTTTGGGGTCCTTAGACGCCCTCGCCTCGCCCTCGAATCCTGGCGATACTCCTATTTTCTCTTCTTGATAGTACGTGTTTCTTTTTGTGATTCTTGTGGTGTTGTAGGTCCATTGTAGAATCTTATTTCGTCAGGTTTTCCTTTTATTAGCTTTGCTCTTCTAGTGTAATAGTGGATGTTGTTTTGTTTTCGATATTTCTTTAGCAGTTGCTGACAGTTTTGTAGATTAGCTTCGGGTTCCTATATATTTTCTAATTCTAGGTATCCTTTCCATTTGACTAGCTATTCCTAGTAGAAGTCGTCGTCTCGGAAATCGTTCCTTCCGGTTTCTCGGTATCCTTGGAGGTCTTCTACGTCGAATTCGTCGTCTTCTTCTGTTTCGTAGTGGAATGTTTCTTGTAATAGCGTTTCGGGGTCTGCTAGTTCCAATAGTTTAATATGGAATCTTAGGTGTATCTTGGCGTCTAGTGGTAGATCCAATATATAGGTTACTAGTCCGTTTTGCTTCGAAATTAAAAATAGTCCGACCTTGACGTTGTCTAGTCCTTTACTTGGTCGTTTCGTTCGAAGATTCTTCGTGAGTAGGTATACTTTATCCCTCTTCTTTAGCTAAGGTGCCATTTTTCTTTTCTAGTTAACATATAAAATGCTCTAGCGTTGTGCCTTTTCGAGTAATTCTCGTAGTTATTCGTGTGTTTTCTTTAGTTCTTTAGCTGTTGCAATGGCTGCTTCCGTTTTCATGCTTAGTAAAGTCCTAGTAAAGAGATTTAGGTGTCTCCCGTGATTTGCGTAAAATAGTATTTGTCCTGTAGATTCTGATGTTTTGTTGTTGTATGCTAATTATGCTATTAGTAATAATTATACCTAATTATTCTACTAATAGTTAGTGTAGATGCGTAGGTATGTTTTCATAGTTCTGTTTGTTCTTTCTGTTTGTCTATTAGTTTCTAGATAGTAAGCTATAGATAGCTTTCTTTTTGTTCCTATTATTGCCATTAAGGTAGTCTAAAAGTTTGATGTGAAGAGCTTGTCTCTATCGCTGGTGATTAACTTTAGTATTCCGTAGTTCCTCGTAATTCTATCGTAGAATATGTATGCGAGTTATTCTGCATCGTAATCTTTCCTAAATGCGATATATACTGCGTACTTAGTGAATCTGTCTACTACAACTAGGATTGCGTCGTAGCTAATGTTAGTTGTAGAGTCTTTTAAGACTAGTAGTCCTGTTACGAAGTCTATGGAGATGTCTGTCTAGGGTGCATCTAGCAGTTCTTGTGCTTGCATTTCTCTGTATAGTGCGTGTGTGCTATGCTTATTCTTCTAGCATTGTTCGCATTTAGCGATGAAGGCTATAATCTTGTCCTTCATTTTGCTAAATTCGTAGTTTCGTCAAATTAGTTCCATTATTCTAGCGATCCCAGGGTGTCCGTGTACTAGATCGTCGTGATGTTGTCGAATAATTTCTTCTTGCTAGTCTTTATGTACATCGTTCCTGATTTTGAGTATTCTATTGATAGTCCTTGCTAGTTCTAGGGATCCATCTTCGTTTTACTTAAGTATCGCGGTGTTGATAACTTCTTTAGTTCCTGCGATATCTAGTCTTTGGCTAAGAGCGTCTGCTCTACCGTTTTCTTTTCCTAGTGTGTACACAATCTTGAATTTATATTATCCAAGTAGCTTAGCCTAGCGGGTCTGGCGTTAATTAAGAGGTTTCGTGGTAGTGAAGTGTACTAAGTTCTTGTGATCCGTATAGACGGTGAGTTCTAAGCAGCTTTCTGCGTATATTCTCTAATATTTTAGACATGTAACTATCGTAAGTAGTTCCTTGTCGTGTACGTCGTATCGTTCTTCTAGTCCTGAGAACTTTCTTGAGTAATATGCTATCAGGTGCTATTTGCTATTAATGTAGATGCTAGCGCAGCCTTCTAAGGCTAAGTCCGATGCATCGGTTTCGAATTTTAGTAGTACTCCTAAAACGAATATTCTAAAGTATAGTGGCGTAATGCATGCTTCCTTAAGTGTCTTAAAGACATTGTCAGCCTTTTTATCCTAGTTCCATAGAGTATCTTTTCGTGTGAGCCGCGTTATTAGTGTCGCGATCTTAGAGTAATCTTTAATAAATTCTTAGTTAAAGTTTACGAATCCGAGAAATAATTAAATGTCCGTAACGTTCTTCGGTGTTAGCCAGTTCTTAATAACTTTAATCTTTTCTTTACTTATTTATACTCCGTTTATCCCTACTACGTAGCCTAGAAAGTTGACCTTAATCTTATAAAATTCACACTTCTTTAGCTTAAGTCGAAGGCTGTAGTCGTTAAGAGCTTAAAGTACTTTTATGACGTGTCTAGTGTAGTCCTTCTTATTCTCTAAGTAGATTAGGATATTATCTAGGTAGGCGATAACGAATATATCTAAATAGAGTCTAAGTACGTTATTAATGAGTACTTGAAATGTGGCTAGGGCGTTCGTGAGCCCGAACGGCATGACTGTGTATTCGTAGTGTCCGTATCGTGTTCGGAAAGCCGTTTTCTATTCTTCACCTTCCTTAATTCTAATAAGGTAGTATCCGTCTCTTAGATCTAATGCTATAAAGATCTTTGCTCGAGATAATTAATCCTAGAGTTCTTTAATGTTTAGTAGTAGGTATCGATTCTTGACCGTGATGTCGTTTAGTTTTCTGTAGTCGACGCATAGTCGATCTGTTCCGTCCTTCTTTAGTACGAATATAACTAGGTATTCTGCTAGAGATGTTGACGGTTATATATAGCCTTTGGCTAATAACTTGTCTAGGTACTCTCGTAGTACTACAAGTTCTCGTTCTAATTGTTAATAAATTAGGCCGAAAGTTAGTTGCTTTCCTTCCTGTAAGACTATCTCATAGTCCTAAGGTTAATGCTTTAGTAACGCTTGTTCGTCTACCACTTCCTAAAATAGATGTTCGAATCTTCTATACTGTTCAGGGATCTCCAGAGTTGCGCTCTTCTCCTGTTTACCTCTAGCTTCGTGATCCGTTAGCCTAGTATCAGTATCTGCTAGGTTTGGCTTCCTATTAAGGGAACTACCTTTCGAGTACGCTTCTCTTTCTGCGTTATTGCACTGCTTAGTAATATTACTCTCATCTGCCATCGAACTCTGCCAATATCCAGGCTGGCTTGCGGTTGCGCCTAGTCCGCAGCACTTAAATTGAAACACCTTCGACTTCCAGTCGATCCGCGGGTTATGTTTCCGTAGCCATAGGAGTCCTAATATAATGTCGTAGATAGCTAGTCCAAGGACGTCTAGGTTAATTTCCTCCTCATGCTCTTGGATGCTGAGCGTCACTTGTTTAACCTCGTGTGTTATTTCGTTTTCTTTTGGCATTAACTCGCCAGTGGCAACATATAGTGGATATAGATGTTATTTCCGTAGTTGCGAAAGTCCTACTTTCTTAGCTGCGTGCGCTAAAACATAGTTATCCTATGCTCCTAAATCTACTAGTGCCTACATCCGTGTTCCGTTAAGCTTCACTATAAGCTTAATCAATCCTAGAGAGTTTACTGTGTTAATTTCCCTAGAGAGGCCGCGTTCTCTTGTCGCTGGCCTAAAAAAGACTATAGTTCTTCGTAGCCATAATATTCTTTAGCGTCTTAGTGCTTGTCGCACTTATTGTTCAGGCATGTTTGCTAATACGGTTAGTTACACTCTCTAGTGGTGCCGTCTTCGTTTCCGTATGTAATCTGCATGTAGACGACGTCTGCTACGTCTTCGTGTCCTAGAAAATGAATTATTTCCCTCTTCTTCTATAGATATTTGGCGCATAGGTCGTTCTTGCATTCGTACCAATTCCATTTACATCTAGGTTCTCCTTAAACCTTCTTTAGTGACCATCCTTCGTTCTGTTTAGCGTTCTAGTGTTTTAGATAGAACTCGGTGGTGCATGCAGTCTAGTACAACTTACTATGTTGCGGGTTATTCGCGTTATACTAGTGTTAACTGATTTGGTATATGTTGTCGTTAGTCTAGGCTTCTTGTGCCTTCTGTGCCTATTGCGGTATGTCCGTCTTTTCTTGCTAGCAGGGTTGTTAGTGCTATTCGTTGCATCAGTGCGTTCTCTCTTGTAGTCTTTGAATGTTGGCGGAGATGTGCGCGTAGTCGGGTAGGCTTTGCGTGGTTTTGATCTCGTAGAAGTCGATCTTGGAGCGGAGATGCTATAAGTCATGGTACATCAGGAGTAGTATTCCTAGTTGCGTGTGGTCGTACACAATGTGCTCTTGTCCGAGTATTTCGTTCAACTTCCGAATCTGAGTTTCCACATAATAGGTGTTGTCTCGACTAGGCAATCGTGCCGGTGTGGCTAGTCGATACTTCTTCTTGAAGCTAGCCATCTTTTCGTACTTTGTCTTGGGCGTCTAAGGTCCCTTTTCCTTAGGTGTCTCATATTTCTCGTCGCTTGGAGGTTCGTCATCTTCATTAGATGCTTCTAGAGCTATGAGGGTAATGTCTTCAAATCTCTTAAGAAGCTCTTCTTCCCTATTAGGTGCGGTTAGCGTAGGTCAGGTGATAATGTTCTACCTTTCATTATCGTCGAGTTCCGACTTTCTTCGCATTACATTAAGCTGTTGCTTGATCTTATTTATGTCTGTGCTTCGGCAATCGCGTGCTATGTGGCCTTCCTTGCCACACTTATAGCAGTTAAACGTCTTCTTAGGTTATTCCTTGTTATTCCTTCCTAGCCCTTGGCCTTTATTAAGGTTGTCGAGGTGCATTAGTTCTACACCGAATCCACAGTAGGCTCCTAGGGTCCTAGGAGTATAGTTTCGTTGTTTTCCCGTGTTAGGCTATGAACGTCGGTATTAGTTTTGTCGAGGCCGATCGTTCGAGCTTTTCTAGTTGCGCGTTCCCTTCGTAAACAGTCGTTCTTCTAATGCGAGTTCGTAAAGTTCATTGTCGAGTCTCACGGCTTTAGTCATGAGTTTCTCTAAATTGGTGATTAAGGTTCTAGTTCTCATGAGTTCTCTGCGCACTGAGGGTTTGAGACCTTGTTTGTACATGCGCATGAGAGCGTTGTCGTCCCAGTCAATCCTCGTGGCGTACTGTTAGAACAGGGTCGTGTAGTCGGCGGCAGGCCCGGTCTGTTGTAGAGTCTGAATCTTTTGTTCCGCAACTACCGATTCTTTGAATAGTGAGAAGTTTTGTCGCATTTTGGTTTTAAAGGCGTCCCAGTCTTCGACTAGGGTAGCATTGTCGGTGTCTTCGATAGATTCGTCCATGTAGCGTTGGATGATAGGGTTGGCCCATTTCTCTACGTCACCTCGAAGGTACGTGGAGGCCAAGACGACCTTGTTATCGTCGTTAATCCTATCTCCCTAGAGATGGAAGTAACGGTCGACCTAGAGGAGCCAAGCTTCAAGCTTGTTGCGGTCGCCATAGTACAAGTCTGGCTTGTTACTAAGGTTGGCGGATCCTCCGGCCTAGGAAGCGTCTAGGGTGTTCATAGCAATGTCGCTCATCGTGAGGGTGTTCAAAGTGTTAAGAGTGGATCTTGAGTAGAAGTAATATAAGACTTCTAGTGTCAAGACTCTAAGGTTATTTTTCGCGGATGAAGCAACAGGGTGATATAAACAATGTCTCTACAAGTAACTATTATATTGTAGATACTTGTACTCGTAACTTAAGTTAAACATATCGAGCTATAAGGGCTCAATGCCTATCCTATATACTAGTGATGCTCGTAACCCTCGGTCAGAGGAGTCCGAGGATTGCTTGGTGGCTAATGTACGAGGAGCTTTCCTCTGTGGCTTATGTACGAGGAGTCTGCCAAGACCCCTCCTCGTGCATAGAGGTCCGAGGGAGTCACGTGACACTGACCCCCGCGTTACATATGGCCCCATCGACTGGGTGTCGATGTTCCTTAACTTAACCGCCGTGCCTCCTTCCTTCAGGTTCGTAACACTCGCATAAGAGAGATAGCTAAGATAGTAGAACTAGAGGTAATAGATATAAGAATAGATTAGATTTTATTATTATATTCGTTATAGTTAACTCTTATAAGTTCTTCTCTTATATAGATTAATACTTAGTTATTCTATTTATATAGAATTAATTATTACTTTACTTAGTTAAACTTCTATAACTCTTCTTTACTATAAATTACTAGAAAATAATTATATAGAATACTTTATATAAGTCTCGCCCTAATCTAGACTAAGACTAGGTAAGTATAGCGAACCCCCCGTGTAACACTAGAGTCAAGCCCTCGTCTAAATCTAACGCAATAACTAGTAGAAGATAGAAAAGAGAGATACTAGAGAGTATCTAGAAAACTTTCTAAGATATCTCTATCTAGCGTCATTCTCATATCCCATCGCGCAGCTATAGAGAAAAAAGTAATAGTAGAGAGAGTTAGAAGAGAGTAATAGTTACCTTCTTTAGAAGCCTTCTCTCTTACCTATCTTAATCTTAGCATAAATAGCTAGTTAAGATTCTTTCTCTATTATATTATATTATCTCTTAACTTCTATAGTTATAGCGTATTATTAGAGAGTGCTTATAGTAGACGTGTTACAAGCAACAGCGAAGGATCTCTCCTGGACGAGGGCCGCAGGTTGGAGACCATTGGGCGCCACGTCAAAAGGTAATGATCACCGCGGGGCGGCGATCACGTGATGTGCCATCTCGCCAAGGCCGGCCATCTGAGATGGCAGTGCAGGAAGAGATGGCCACGCCATCGCAACTATCTCGCATAGGGGAGATGGATGAGATGGCAGGACTAAAGGCAATGGATATAAGAATGGGTTGGATTTCATTATTATATTCGTTGTGGTCAACTCTTAGATTGTACTTTCTTATAAGTTGTTACTTAACAAGATTGCTACGTCGTTATTCTATCTTATAGAATTGATTGTTACTTTACTATCGGTTAAACTCCTATAACTTCTCTCTACTACGAATCGCCAGAAAACAATCGCACGGAATACTTTAAACAAGTCTCGCCCTAACCTAGACCGAGACTAGGTAAGTATAGCGAACCCCCGTGTAACACTTTGACCACCTACGGATTCTATAGAAGAATTTAACCAACAGTACGCCTAATTAAGATTTAAGATGTCTCACGCATACTCTTAATCTCAGGATAGTGCCTAGGGATCTGCCCAAGGTCTAGCACCTAGGCCTAACCTAGCACTCGACGATAAGATGCTAACCCTAAGTGACGACGAGGACGACAACATGCGTCACGTACGAGAACTGCGAAATCTTAGGCGACAGGCCACGATCTAAGTATAGTAGATGGCTGGCATGCAGGAAATAATTAATTAGCTCACGAGTCAGCTAATGGCCACCCCTAACGAGAAAAGAGCTACCGCGAAACCTAAGATAGCGCCACTAGAGAAGTTCGATAGAAGTCATAACGATTTGTGGACGTTCCTAACTAGCACCGATCTCTATAGCGAATACCACGGAGTACCCAACGACTAGGAAAAGATCCTACTAGCTAGTACGTATATAAAGGGCAAGGCAGCCAGATAGATACAGCTATATATCAAAGACTTCTTAAAGAATACAGACAACTATAGGACTAAGGAAGAAACACAAGAGCTATTTAAGAGCTAGGAAAACTTTAAAACGGAAATAGGGCGCATCTTCGGCGAAATAGATAAAAAGAAACAAGCGGAAAGAGCGATCACTCGTTTGCGCTAAAGTCGGTATCCGCGTATACGGCTAAGTTCAAGTAACTGCAGTCTAGGATTAATTAGAACGACGCATCACTTCGTACGGCATACGAAGCAGGACTTAAGGAAAATATTAAGGACGGACTTGTACACCACGACGAACCGAAGACGCTGCACGCATTAATTGAGCTAGCTACGCGCATCGATTACAGGCTATAGGAGAGGAATAAGCAGAAAAGAAAACAGTTCTAGCCCACGACAGCCAACACTAAGAAATATCGTAGTAATAAAGACAAAGATACAACGATATTACCGTCCCAACGATATTTTTTCAACTACCTTTGATAAACTGTCAAATAACTACTCAACCACACTAGTTATTATACTGATTTTCATACGCCAGTAAACCTGCAGCACAGATCAAACCTTAATTCTACGAGTTTTTCAGAATAGGTGTAATCTTAGTCGAATATATATAATCAAACCCTTAGAAATCGATTACAACTACTCTTGAGGCGTGCAGTCTACGCGCTGTGGAGATAGAAGCTATAAAAGGAGTTAATTTTGAACACGTCTCACTTTTAACGCAGAACACACAGACCACGCGGATTACTAAGCAGAATGCCGCCTGACAGCGATACTATCGACGTCCATATACCAAGGACGAGGCAGGAGCCAATAGAGCTAGAAGGACAGATTCAGAACGAGATAGAAATGGAATCTACTCAGCCAACTACGCCTACTCAAAATCGAGACACCTCTAGTGTTTTTGAAATTCCTATTCTACCACCAAACAAAAGACAAGCCAATTTCTCGCCAGAAAAGACACGAACAGAGACACGCACTAGAAGCAATTTCTCTCCTTTCATTGGCTCAACGCTGAGAAATCCTTTCTCTAGCCAAAACAGGACACCTAAGGCTACGTCAGTAGAAGAGGCTCTGGAGATCGCTAGAAACCTAGTAGTCCAAGCAGCTAATCTAGCTGAAAATAACCCCACGCAGCAGACTAACCTGCTCGACCTAGTAGAAGTCTTTAGAGACTATACTGAGACAGGTAGAGTCAGTAAGAAGAACTCAGCCATACTAGGAGATCAGATCTCCTCACTTTCAAATGTCTCAAAGGAGCTCAGAGATAAAGTTCGTCGTCTCGATAGGCCTACTACTACAAGACCAAACCAGCAGGGAAATAGTCAGATAGCTGCTCCACCGCAACCTACCTCGTACGCTGCAGCTGCTACAGCAGCAATAAACAAGGAGCAACAGTGGACTACTGTGCACAAGAAGACACCTCAAAAGGCTAAGCCGAGCCTCAAGGAGAGACAACTAGTCCTAGTCAACCTAGGGGCTCCTGCTGCCTTTGACGCCTTAAGGCTAAGAAACGCCTTCAACCAAGCCTTCACCTCTAAAGGAGGTGTACGATCGCCTGTAGTCGCGTCAGTGACTATATCATCAAAGGGAAATAAGGTAGTTACTACCACGCCTTCCTTCACAGCCAAGTACCTGCTAGAAAACCAGAGGATCTGGAAGGATCTAGTAGCCTTTAAGGCAGCGCAGCCTATTACCTCATGGTATAAAGTAGTTATCCACAAGCTACCAACGAACCACAGCCTAGAGGTAATTAAGGGGAAATCGAGACCTTTAATAAAGGCCTAAAAGTAGTAGGCACTCCTTTCTGGCTCACCCCCGAGTCTAAGAGAGAACAGCAGAGCTACGGCTCCGCCTGCGTCGCCTTTGCGACCGAAGAGGAGGCTCTTAAGGCTATTAGAGGAAAGCTCTATATCCTAGGAGAGAGCCTTAGAGCAGAGAAGCTACGAGTTATTAATAACTCTAGACAATGCTCGAAATGCCAAGGCTTTGGCCACCTAGAGGCTAGATGCTCGAAAGTAGCCTGTCAGATCTGCAGTGAGGCTCACCACACAAGCCTACATAAATGCAAGTCCTGCCCCACAAAAGGAAAAGCATGCGTACACACTATTTTTAAGTGCGTCAACTGTAGTAAGCCTCACGCAGCAAATAACCCTAGCTGCGATATCCTTATAGCTAGGACTACTAGGACGAGCCCTACTAACTAGGATGTTGAAAATTCTACAAATAAACGTTAATAGAAGTAGTCCTGCTACCGAGAGCGCGCTAGATCTAGCTGTCAAAGTAGGCGCCAAAATCATCGCAGTACAGGAGCCCTGGCTACTCAAGGGACCCTCGTACGCAAAAACTAGATCTATCGCTCACCAGGACTTTACTCAGATACTACCTACCCTAGAGGATAGCTCCTTAAGGCCTAGAGTACTCTTCTATATTAGAAAAGATCTAGAAGTAGAGGTTAATCCACTTATTAGCGACGATAACGACTTTCTAGCTATTAAAGTATTAGCTACTACCACTAACTTCTATATCTATAACATTTATAACGAGAAGAGCCTACTAGAAGGTTTAAACAAGACAACAATCCAGAGGCGCCTACTACAGGAGACCCTACAGCCTCAGTCAATTATTCTAGGAGATTTCAACACCCACCATCCTAGATGGAGCCTAGAGGAGCGCAGCCCTAGCACACTAGCAGAGGATCTAGTAGAGTGGATAGATACGCAAAATCTCACTCTACTAAATACTCTAGGGAAGGCACCTTCTTCAGAGCTCACATGCGGAAAGAGAGCGTATTAGATCTTACTTTTGTAACCAACGATATAGCTGCTAGTATCCAGGACTGGCAGACTATACCTGAAGTTGGATCTGACCACCACGCTATTCTATTTAGTATCTATACTACTAGCGAGCTACCTAGACAGCCAAAGACGTACAATACTAGAAAAACAGACTGGAAGACCTTTAAGGAGACGCTAGGACAGGAGATCAAAGCCATAGGCCTAGAGGAGCGACTGTCGACACTACCTCCTTGCTCGAACTACACCTCAAGAAAGCTTATTCTAGGACAAAATATCCCGCTAGAAACTAAGCTAGATAAGCTAGGAGAGGATCTTACAAAGGCTATACAGAACGCACTAGAAAAGTCAACTCCACTAGTCAGCCAAAAGCCTAAGCCTAAGCCCTGGTGGACGAGCGAGCTAGATAGCCGAAAGCAAGACCTAAGCAGAGCCTATAGAGCCTACAAGAAGGAGGCAAAAAGGAAAATAATAGCTCCCTCTACCAGTGGAAACGAGAGTATCTACGCACTAAAAATAGATATTTAAAAGCTATTCGACGAGCTAAACAAGGCCACTGGGAGGCCTTTCTTCAAAAAGACTCGCCACATGATATCTTTAAAGCTCTAGCATATACGAAAGATAACCTAAGTACTCGAATACCTGCTATTAAAGGCAAGGAGTCGTTTACAGAGAAGTGCAAGGCTTTTAGAGAAGATCTCTTTCCTCCGCCTCCTACGACAGCTATCCCTTCCTTCTACACCTACAGGGGAGACAGCAGGTGGACCTGGCCTGCTCTAACAGAGGACGAACTCTCCTTTGCCTGCTGCAAAGTGAAGGCTACCTCACCAGGGCCTGATCTGATCAGCCATGAGGTGATCCAAAAGGCCTACTTAACGCAGTCGGCAACTCTATTTAGGATATACTCTACTCTATTTAACCTAGGCTACCACCCAAGGTGCTGGAGAAAAGCAAAAGGAGTAATCCTAAAAAAGCCAAGCAAGCCCGACTACTCGATCCCAAAAGCCTATAGAGTAATCTCACTTCTAAACTGTCTAGGCAAAGTACTAGAAAGGCTAGTAGCTAGGAGACTAGGCGCACTAGCGGAAACAACTGATCTACTCCACCCCTCTCAACTAGGAGGAAGACTAAAGAAGTCCGCTATCGACGCTGCGCTACTCTTCTATAACAACATACAGCAGCAGAAAAGAAAACAGAAAGTTACTACTACTATCTTTCTTGATATTAAAGGAGCCTTCGATCACGTCTCAAAAAATAAGCTTCTAGAAGTCATGAGAGATCAAGGCCTACCCTGCTGTCTACTAGCCTGGACAAAGTCCTTTCTAGAAGGTAGAGTACTAGAGCTATCTTTTGACGGACAGACTGAGGAGCCTCAGGAAATCTCAACAGGAACCCCTCAAGGAAGCCCAGCCTCGCCAATCCTGTTTCTAATCTACTCAAAACCGCTCTTTCAAGCAATTCAAGCGAGTGAGAGCACCTACTCCTCCTCCTATATAGACGACCTACAGATCTCCGTATCGTCTACGTCAGTAAGGAAAAATATCAAGTTACTAGAAAAGGAGATCCAGAATCTCTTTAGACTAGCAGAGGAGTCAGCTATCCAATTCGACAGCTCAAAGACGGAACTAGTTAACTGGACAAGATCTAGAAAAGATCAAAGTAGAGTACTTACTCTACCTACTCAGGAAACAGTACAGTCTAAGGAGCTAGTTAGATGGCTAGGCATCTACTTTGACTGCAGCCTCAAATTCAAGCACCACAGCTACATTAGGAACCAGCAGGCTAGCGCAGCCTTTCACCGCCTTAGCAGGCTAGCAAACTCAAATAAAGGCCTCTCGCCTAGAGCAGTACGACAACTCTATCTAGCCTGCGTCACTAGCGTAGCGGACTATGGCTGCCAAATCTTCTGGAAGGAGCAACATACAGCACTCAATCAGAGGCAGAAGCTGCAGAATCAAGCCTGCAGGAAAATCCTAGGATCCTTTAGAACCTCACCTGCTATACCTAGCGAGGTAGAAGCAGCTCTTTACCCTCCTAGAGTTAGACTTAATAACGCCCTACGTCAATACGCCTTTAGAGCAAGAAAGCTAGCTCCTAGCCACCCTCTCAACATTGCTATCTCTAGCAATCAAGGCAAGCAGCTAGAGCGTATTACTAGATCTATCTCAACAGCACTATCCTCGGATAGTGAGAAGATTCAGCACTACGCGTCTATGCCCTGGAGCTCAGAAATACTCTATAAGACGAATATATCTAAGAATTCTAAGGAAATCGAAGCAAAGCACCATAAGGAACTCCTAGAAGACAAACACCTCCTCTCCATCTACTCAGACGCCTCAGCCACAAGCAAAGGCAAGGGTATAGGAGTAGGAGTAGCCTTCTACAAAGGAGCTAGTCTTATAGCTCAGGAAAAGGTTAATATAGGATACAACCAGCTAGTCTATAACGGAGAACTAGAAGGTATTACTCTAGGCCTAGAGAAAGCTATCGACCTAGCAGACGACTGTCTAGATGTTAGAGTATATGCAGATAACCAGGCTGCAATATTCAGACTACAAACTGCCTCTGACAACCCTGGGCAAGAATGGCAACTTAGATGTACGAGAGCAGCAAAAAAGCTTCGAGAGAAAGGCCTAACACCCGCGATCTACTGGGTACCCGGCCACCAGGACGTTATAGGAAACGAGAAAGCAGACTTGCTAGCAAAGGAGGCGACAAAGCTAGATCCTAGCTCTAGTAGGACGAGTCTAGCTGTAATAGGCACACGAATAAAACAGCTAGGCGAGCGAGAGTGGCTTAGCTATCTAGAACAGTATAGAAGGAGAGCTATTACTCTAAACTCTACTACTTACGCCGCAAGGTATAAGTGGAAGACTAGGAAGCAGATTGCTATTCCTCCTACTAGTAGAGAAGCCTCTAGCGCCTTCTTTCAGCTTAAGCTAGGACACTGTTACCTACGAGATTTTCTCTTCAAGCGAGGTAAAGTAGACTCTAAGGTTTGCCCCTGCAACTATAGAGCTACGCAAGACGCTGCACATATCCTCCTTAGGTGTACGCTATACAAGGAGGCTAGGACGAAGATGCAAGAGGCTAGCAAGGACCCTCTATCGCTAGCCTTCCTCCTAAATACGAGAACAGGCATACAGGCCACAATTGCCTTTATTAAGGAAACTAGGGCTGCAACACAGGCCTGGTACAAAGGAAACCTCGAGAACTAGGGCAACACCTATACTAGGTGCCCTTGCCCTACACCTACCCTACCCCTCACTTCTACCCGCAAGACCCCCTTCTACCTCCCTCTGCACTAGGCTACGAGCCTCACCTCGATTTAGATAGCCCCCTCCCCCACCTACATCAAATCGATAGAACCACGTAGATACTTGCAGGCCTAGCCTGCACGTCCTATATAGCCCACCGGCTGAGACAGGACGCTAAACTAAAAAAAAAAAAAAAAAAAAAAAAGACAAAGATAGTAATACTATTATAGCTAGCAAGGTACAAGAGAAGTCTAAGAACAAAAAATCCCGAGGAAAGGGCTAAGATGGTCTTTCTAAGGAAGAACGCCAGAAGCGCTACAACAATAAAGTATGTCTCGGATGCGGGGAGTTAGGACACTTCCGCAGAGACTGCCTAAAAAACGAAGTTAGCAAATAAGCAGTAGTAAAGATAAAGATACTAAGAGCTTAGCTATCTATCTTGCTATCCGTGGAAGAACTAAGCGATACACTTAGTGACCTAGACTTATACGAAGAAGCACGCTTGAACGACGATAATGACTTTAAGGTGGTTCCCAGACCTGTTCAGGCGAACGAGGTCATGCGATAGGCAACTCTAGAACTAACCGATTAGAAAATTAACGCTGTAGATATACAGCAACGACTAGCGAAAGGGGAATGCTAGCTGTGCGGCGACGCTATATATATAGCGGATACCTATATATATCGCGCTCGACGGCTTAACGTTACTAGCTACGAGGCCGATACTATGGCAAGAAAAGCGTTCGAAGAACAACCGCTCTTCACGGACCCCACGCTACTAGAATACTAACTAGCGGAGGATTATAACAAGGAAGAAGAAACCTACTAACGATTCTACTAAGTCGACTATAAAAGGGATTTTTGCATATACTACGTAGATAAAAAGGAGTAGAGCAAGCTAGATGAGCATAGCTGCTGCCATATACATCTATAGGCAGAAGAATGCCCGATATTAGATTGCCACATCTACTAGGAAGAACACTAGAAGGCGCATGAGCGCCTAGAATAGATAAACTATATAGAAAAGTGCTAATTCTATCGAGAATAGCAAATCGCGGCAAGGTAGGAAAGCCACTACCTATATAGAACTATAGCGGCCAAGGAATGCTGAATAGTAGGATGCAAAACTCATAACACGACAAAAGATTAGATCCTGGCGCTAGAGACACTAGAGAAAATAATCCTATATATGAATATCCACTAGACCTTTTACACGGAAGATTAGTGTACGGTACACTATGATGCGAAGGCAAACACTAGTTACTTTCCGCGTAGCACTAATCGAAAGAATAGGGATTGACGACGCGCAAATAGAACCACGAGGGAATAGACATCTAGAAGAAAACTTATACTACATAGGCATAGTAATTGGAGATTATGCTACAGGGACGCCTGTCTAGATCACTTAGCAGCTAAGCAATAAGCCGGAAAATTCCCTAAAGAAAGGAAGAGGTTGGAAAAGGGCCGACGCTCTTAGCTAAAAAACTAGAATGCCACTAGGGATAGGGTCACGCTAGTAAAGGCAGTCCTAAAACGACCCTCAGACAAGTACAAGTCACTAATAATCGCGCGTTAGAATTAACGGCGATTATGCATGTACACGGACACAAGATGAAAGCGACCATAGACAGTAGAGCTGTGCGAACTATAATCTTATCCTAAGTAGTAGAAAAATACGGGATACTCTACTAGAATAGGAAGATTCTATTAGAAGTAGTATTGGCCAAAGACATACCCGTGGCATACGGAAGCGGCACGATCAGGCTAGAGACCAAGTTAGTAACACTAAAAGTGGCAGACATGGAAAGCTAAATGAATATTAGTATTATAGACCTAGGAGAAACGGACCTGCTAATCAGTTATAACTAGCTAGATACCTATAACCCCGCCATCGACTGGTAAAAGAAGACAATACTTAGCCAAGAACCTGCGCGCAAGGTTGCTGGAGTACGACACGAGACACGCCCAACAGATTAGAGCTTAACCTAGGACGGGAGATTTAGCAAGATCTCACCACATAAGATCGCGAGAATCTATGCGAAGAACCCTTAGGAAGTAGGAGTTATTTAGATAAGACGAGTCGCGCCCACGAAGAACGGACCCTTACTACTAGATATACTAGATATATACTAAACAAACAAGTTTAGAGAACTATTCGAGGAAAACGAAGCGACAGACCTAGCTAAACACCAGGATTAGGATCATGAGATTATCCTAGAAGAAGAAGCGAAGTTGACGCCAGGAGGCATATACCTAATAGCACCCGAGCACGATACTAAGCTGCGGGAATACCTCCAAAAGAATTTGAAGAAGGGATTTATTCAACTAGGACATAGCCCGATGGCCTCTCCAATATTATTTATAAAGAAGCCTAACGGTAAATGGCGACTATATATCGACTACTAAAGGTTAAACGCCAGCACTCGAAAGAATCGATATCTCTTACCACTAATATCAGAGCTTATGGATCGACTCTAGGGAGCTAAGTGGTTCACGAAGTTCGACGTTTAAGAAGGATTTTATAGAATTAGGATTAAGGAAGGAGACGAATAAAAGATAGCGTTCAAAACGAAGTATAGACTATACGAGTATACGGTTATGCCGTTTAGTTTAACGAACGCGCCGGCAACCTTTCAGTCAGTTATTAACAGCGCTCTCTACGAGTACCTTAGAATCTTTATTACCACATATTTAGACGATATACTAGTGTACTCTAGCGGGACTCTCGAAGAATATATCGAACATGTAAAGAAAGTGCTTAGGAAGCTTAGGGAATACAAGCTGTACCTGCAGCCAGGAAAGTACGAATTCTATGTCAAAGAAACGGAATTCCTAGGCTTTATTATCTTAATAGAAGGAGTTAAAATGAACCTGAAGAAGATAGCGACTATACAGGAATAGCTAAAACCTAAAATAGTCAAGGACGTGCAATTCTTTCTAGGATTCGCCAATTACTATTAGAAGTTTATTAAAGATTATTTAAAAATCACCGCACCACTCTCCAAGATTACGAAGAAAGAAGTAGGATTCCGATAGAATAAGGAATATTAAGAAGCTTTCGAACGGATTAAACAGATCTTCCTCGAAGCACCCGTACTAGAGATGTACGACCTAGGACGAAAGACGCGAGTCAAGACCGACGCGTTAGACTACGCACTCGGAGCTGTATTATTATAGCAGTGCCCAGACGGAAAATAGAGACCAGTGTTCTACTATTCTAGGAAGTTCTTAGGAGCAGAACTTAATTATAACGTTCACGATAAGGAGCTACTTAGAGTAGTTGACGCCTTTAAACAATAGAAAGTGTACCTATTAGGACTTCTAGACACGATCGAGGTTTTTACCGATCACTAGAACCTAGCGAGTTTCATAATAACAAAGAAGCTTAACTAACGACAAGTCCGATAGGCTAAGATACTATCTTAGTTCGACTTTAAAATCACGCATCGAGCAGGATCGCTTAATAGAGCAGCGGATGCCCTAAGCTAAAGATCTAACCTGCGCGAAGAAGGTCACAAAGAACCACACGATGCAGTACTTAAAAAGATGCCTAATAGCAGTTTAAAGTATAACTAGCTAGAACTAGCTAGAGTAGCTAAGGTGGCCGCGCTAACGAAAACATTGACGCAAGAATGGTAGGAAAGGGCGACGCTATAGGCGTTAGAAATAGATCCCTATCCGCCAGAAGTAGCGAACGATAGGAAGGAACTTAAGGCGCTAAGGGAAAGCACGCGGACGTACGTACCTCCTCACATGAGAACCAAACTTATTAAAACCCTACACGAGTCCCTAGAATACGGACATGCAGCGGTAGAAGAAATAGTTAGGCGACTAAAGAAGGTATTCGAGATGCCACGCTTACAAGCGAAGATATAGGAAGTATTAGGCAACTGTTTAGCATATCACTAGAACAAGCCTAAGAGATATAAGCCCTATAGCCTGTTACAACCCCTACCACCACTAAAACGACTATAGAGCAGCGTGACAATAGACTTTATAGTAAAGCTCCCGAAGTCACTCGAACCTAGATTAGCTCGACTCTGCGACACCATCTTAGTAATTATGTGCAGATTGACTAAGGGAGTAAAGTTCGTGCCTATAGAGAAAACTATTACGGTAGAAGAATGCGCGTACGAGGTCTTAAAGGCACTAATATTGGAGCACGGGATACTAGAGGAATTTATTACGGACAGAGATAAACTGTTTATATTAAAGTATTAGTTAACGTTCTTAGTAAAAATAGGAGTTAAGAAGAAGCTATCGACTAGCTTCTACCTAGAAACCGATGGACAAACGGAACGAACAAACCAGACGCTAGAACAATACCTGCGAATGTACGCTAATAAGCTATAAGACAACTAGGTTAAACTCTTGCTAATAGCACAATTAGCCTACAACAGTACAAGATTGGCGACCACGAAGCACTCGCCGCACTACGCCAACTACGAGTATGAGCTAGTTGCTTATCGAGACCTAAAAGATATCGAAAGTACCACAGTCGGAGTAGATAATAAGGCTTGACTAATGCGAGAATTACACGAAGAATTGAGCAAAAATATCGCTTATAGGAACCTCACGATGTCTAAAGCTGCGAACAAGAAAAGGATTAAGAGACTAACCTTTAAGAAGAGGGATAAAGTTTTCTTGTCACGATAAAACCTAAAAACTAAGCGACTAAGTAAGAAACTAGATAATCTCTAATTAGGACCGTTCGAAATTCTAGAGAAATTGGGACTAGTAAACTATAAACTCTGGCTACTACTAGGCATGCGTATACATGACGTTTTCTACAAGAAACTACTAGAACTAGCACCCTAAAACGCCAAGCTAGCAAAAGACATAGAGCTCGAAGACGACGAGTACATAGTTAAGGAAATCAAGAACCTATAGAAAGTTAGTAGTTAGTGGAAGTACTTAGTCAAGTAGGAAGGATAGCCTAAGAGCTATAACACTTAGGAGCCTAAAGGAAATCTAACGAACTGCAAGTCACTAGTACGTGAGTACTACTAGAAGCATCCGGAGAAGCGAGAACTGGGTTCTTAAGGGAAAGGAAGTAATTAAGGGAAAAAGGGTCGAAAGAAGCGTTAGCCTGTAACTAGCCTAAGTTAGTCGACTATTCGGGTAGCGATAGTCTAGTTGTTAGAAGGTCCGTACTAGGGGCAGAACTTCTCTCGGCCTGCTCCTTCGCGCGATCTTGGAAGTTCAAAATGGCAAGATCTCGATTGGCAAATTCTTGCTCTCGCGCCTTAACCTCTAGGAGTTTATGACGAACCCGCGCGGCATCCTCCTCGATGCGCGCTAACTCTAGACGTTTCTGCCGCTTCTCGCGCTGAACCTTCTCCTACTCTTTCTTAGAAATAAATAGGCTACATTTAGCCGCAACAGAAATACACCTAGCGCAACAACTAGTCGTAGTGTCAATAAAACAACGGAGATTCTTCTCTTCACACCGCTTACAACGGTAAATAGTTATTTCGTTCCCCTACTCTTTCATATAGTTAGCACGAGCGTAGCGCTCCTCGTTCGACTTCTGAGCACGAACGCGATGAGAACGGGAAGACGGAACCTTGGGTATAGTTAGGGAGGCATGGAGGAAGGAACGCTTACGATACGATAGGCGTGTCTCTGTACTTATTTACGCCGCCAGCGCTAAGCGACACATGGGAAAACGATAATCTAGGGTATCGGGACGATGACCCTAAGAGGGGGGATAATGTTATAAGCAATAGCGAAGAATCTCTTCTGGACGAGGGCTGCAGGTTGGAGACTATTAGGCGCCACGTTAAAAGGTAATAATCACCGCGGGGCGGCGATCACGTGATGTGCCATCTCGCTAAGGCCAGCCATCTAAGATAGTAGTGTAGGAAGAGATAGCCACGCCATCGCAACTATCTCGCATAGAGGAGATAGATAAGATGGCAGGACTAAAGGCAATAGATATAAGAATAGGTTGGATTTTATTATTATATTCGTTATGGTTAACTCTTAGATTGTACTTTTTTATAAGTTGTTACTTAACAAGATTGCTACGTCGTTATTCTATCTTATAGAATTGATTGTTACTTTACTATTAGTTAAACTCCTATAACTTCTCTCTACTACGAATCGCCAGAAAACAATCGCACGGAATACTTTAAACAAGTCTCGCCCTAACCCGGACCGAGACTAGGTGAGTATAGCGAACCCCCGTGTAACAAAAATCTAGAAATATCAAATATCTCTACTAATATATTAGCTAGCAATTTAGAAATCTCTAGATTTATTAATTATATAGATGCAGCTTATATATTAAATTTTTAGCTAGATGTAATTAGTAGTTATCAAGATCTAGACCCCTGCAAGTTAGAATTTTTGGTGAGTTTTGAAGTGTCCGGCGAAGCCGGGTGTCCGACGAAGCCGTGAGGTACGTTAACACCCTAAGGGTTTCCCACCACTCGTGGTCAGCATTAAGAGAGGTAATTCTTTTAACTTGTTACTCGTAACACTATCTTATTACTACTCTATCTTACTACTACTCTATCTTACTACTACTCTATCTTACTACTACTCTATCTTACTACTACTCTATCTTACTACTACTCTGCCTTAGTACTTCTGTATTACCTACTAGTATTAAAATTATAGTAGTAGTAATACTATTATATGAAATTAAATAAAATTTATATAATATTTCTATACTATAGTTCTTACGCTATAGTACTTTTGTATTCCCTACTAGAACTACTAATTTACTAAGTATCGTGCATATTTATATAGAGTGCTTAGTTGCTTAGTAGCGCTAAGAGCTACTAATTATTAATTAAGTTACGTGACGCGTGGCGTGGTGCTAAGAGAATTACGGCGTAGTCGCGATCCTTTAAACTGCTTATGGGTCTACTTGTGTCAGCGTTTTTAGAGATCGTAACAATAACCTCGCGCAAGGACTAATTTTCAAGCAGTATTGCTGCGATCTCTAGCTCTCTAATATATATAGCGTAATGTCAATCACGTAATCGCCACCCCGCGGTAATCATTACCTTTTAACGTGGCGCCTAATGGACTTCAACCTGCGGCCCTTCGTCTAGGAGAGATCCTTCGTTGTTACTTGTAACATAGAACCTTTTACTTAATTTATTAATTATAGGTTTAACTATTCATCTCTACTATGGTTTTCCCACAAATACCCCCATAGCTCCCATCACAGCATCGACTTCTCCATCGTGCATGACCAGCCTGTGAATCCTTGGATTGTACGCGGCATCAGCTAACAACAAGTCACCTTTTTGCAAAAGACTTGTATACTTGCAGACACCTCCTCCTACAATATGTTGTGTCGCATCTTGGTTGTTATATAGTTGTTCTGAGATGCAGAAGACTTCGCCATTCTTGAATGCGCGCATTCGGAGACCGCCATCATGCATGTGACCCCTAGCTACTACCATGATCCCTTCGACGGTAGACCTCCATATTGGAGACTGATATGAGAATGATTCGTTTAGGCTCTTAGCCTCAAGTTCTGCATTTCCACACCCAGTCATATCCAGCCATACAGGCGTTACTGATCGATAACGTACTGCACCGTTCCTTTCTATAACCTCGAAACGTACGTCAATGTATACTTCAATGTCTTCTTGGTTGTCATTCATGACCTCTATCGCAATGTCCCATTGATCCCGATCTCCAGGCTGTACCTCATAACCCCACGCACCATGGGAATTCCAGCGCCAGGTATCACGCTCGTTACCACCGCCGAAGAATCGTTCGCCAGCCATTTCTGGGCATACAGTATCCTTCTGTCCGCGGTTGAAGAAGATGATATGGTGAAGCCAGATATTGTTCGAGTTTGTGAAGAGCTCAGTACCATTGCTGGACAGCAACACTGCCCTCATGGCTGTGAGGTAGCAGTCCGTGCAGGGTTTCTGTACATTTTTGAAGATATTCGAAGTTTTGTGTGTTGCCGCCATAATCGGACCGTATGCGATATTGACGATTGATGCATCAGGCGTTGTAGGAAGCTCTCCAAGCGGAGCTTCGATTTGAATGGTATGATCACCTTGAAACTTCGTGCTACTCCATGTCGATGAAGATATAATGTTGTTCGGTTTAAGTGTGAGTGATAAATCATGCCAAGATCGTGTAAGGAAGAAAAAACAACTTGCTCCAACAAGAACCAGTATGCCAAAGAGAAAAACAGGGCCACGGATCCGCGTTTTGACTTTTTCGACTACCATCATTGGCTTCGAGATTGCCTGACTAAATTGTAGACACAAGGTGATGGTGGTATCAAATTGTGACTATAACTAGACAATAAATGTGTTAGTTCTATAAGAGAGAGCCTGCAGTATTTGCACGTCTGTGCGTATCTAGTATATACATAGCAAATATCTAACTACTTTAAGCTTGCACGAAATGGAAGATAAATGGACAAAGCTGTGTTAGCGTTGCAGATCTGGCGTGCTGAGTCATGCCAAGAAGAAGCTTGTGCAGATAGAACAGCGATATCATATATCTTTGCATTCTAGTGTTTTTACTCCTCTTAGAATGGCATGGGGTTGGTTTCCTTTTTTAGTACATTGTAGAACTTTTACGAGTTAGCAAGTTGCTAGGGTTAATTCTCATAGAGCTTACGCGACGATTACTCATATTAACTGAACTAGAATAGGAATAACTGGCATTCTAACATATTATCTTTTACTGTTTTTGAGATTGCGTTAATTAGCTACCGTTTTTAGAAGTAGAGTTAGACTTCTAGATATAAATTGATTAGAAAGTTTCTAAACTACAATCGCATCATTTATTGCAAGACTTTTGAACACCTTTATATCTATTTATAATAGCACCTACCAATATGCGTCTTTCTGAAATCATTGCTGTTGGTACTATTATCGCAAACACACACGTTGCCGCAGCTCCAGCACCTGTCAAACAACTAGAAGAGACAACTCACGATGTCCAAAGTCAACATGATGGCCGCGAAATTTCAAGAAGTGTCTCTGCAGACCCAAGCTCTGCTCAAATTGAACACGTTGCCGAGATAGTGCGCAGTGGAGCTGAACATGCACTTCAAGTGTAAGCATTCTTTTTTTGGCCAACACGTTGAAGAGCTAATCTTGTCTATTACACGCAGGCGTGAGAAGGGTGATTCAAGCAACGGCGGCCAATACTGCACTGTTATGTAGAAGATGTGAGGAATAGACTAGTAAATAAATAGATTAGAGTAGGGGCAGGGTAAGGTTGCCAAAAGTTGGGTTGGAATTGGGATAGGGTTACTATATATATTAGCATCAACATCGCTATCAAATGGTTTAACAAGGCAAAAATTGCTCCGCTTTTTCCGTGAAGCCGCTGGTCCACCTCACTTGGTTCCTCAATATCATCTCTGAGATTTTCAGTAAGCACCCATAGAAACAATTTGCTATAAACATGGATGTTCGATGGCATTACCTTACTTGCCGCTACCGATCATTCGGATCCTGCACTTGAGATATCAGCGCGAGAGAGTGGGTCTGCTCTGCATGTTTTTGCTTGGTTGTTTGACGATCTTGGCTGTTGTTGTACGCTCTGCTGTGCAGGATCTCACTGTGAATAATTTGCCCACATGTAAGTGATGCAAGGGTCCCGTATCCTAGTATCTGGAAGCTAATTCTCCTGGTTTGATGAAGACATCATAGCCATCACTGAATATATCGTCTCTGTTATAATCGTCTCGTGCCTCTCGCTCTACCCTCTTCTCGAAAGATCCGCCACATTGCCACGGACAGCGGCCAAGGCAGCTCCCGAACAACACCCTTCTCCCGCTCGACCAATGTCTTCTATTATAGCGACATTGACTACTGTAATATCACTAGTGCCCAACTCTCCTCAAGCTGGCAACTGGGCTAGTGCAAATTCCTGGTGTATGTCGAAGGTACCATAGCGAAGAGCGGGTATGGAAGCGAAGTGGAATTGATGGAATTGGAGACATGGCGGATAAGTCTGTCTTGGCGTGAATTAGAGGTGTTAGATAGCACAAATTAGAGGTGATAAAGTAGGTAGATATAGATAAACCCCTGATGCTAAGCCTATTTTAGTGCGAATCAGGCCTCTTTCGCCGTCTTATATCAGTTAGGTTTTCTATATCTATAGTAGGAGTTGCATTTATTTTAAGCACTATTTTAACCTTAATTCAAGCACCTATATAGACTAGCGGGATTAAGGTCCGCAAACTCGCCAAGAAATCTAGGATCAAGGTCGATTCTGACCTTGATCCTGTTGGGGATTGAGGATAGAAAAGCCTATTCTCCCTCCATGAACAGGGTCAGCTACTAAGTTGCAAAACACAGCTTTCGTCTTGGCATCGATGATCTACACTTATCTCGCTTCTTCTCTGCTGTTACGCCTTCGTTTCACCAAGTCATGCCTTCCGTCTCCCCTAGAGTGATTGGCTAACAATCATAAAGTTTGAGACTATAGGCGTGCGTTACGCAAGTGCATTACGCAACGCAGTGCTCGGAATACCAACCCCCTCAACAACGGGGGCTAAAAATTAGGTTCCCCAAGCGATGGCACGCCAAGCTGCTGCAATGGCATATTCTAGGAGGCAACATTTCCGGGGAACATAACATGTGTCCAAGGCAGGCTAGGAGCGTTGGCGCAAGCCACGCGATACAGCGCTCCAACCACTGAGAACTGCGATTTGCAATTGCACAAAACTATTACATGGCATTTACTACTGCGAACCCAAAAGCCAGGCTCGTCTCATGCTTGCGTCTTTTTGTGGCGCGGGATCGGCGAATATCTACAGCCAGTAGTTGCTCGTTTCCAGCCCCTGTCATTTTACCCGAAAAAAGGAAATGAAATCACTCCACCTGCTCAGCTGCCCGGAAGAGTGGCACCATAGCACACATCCCTTAGGCGTCCCATACACCACCCACCATGACTCACATCCAGAGAAACGGGCGCTCAATGCAAAAGAGTGTACTATGCTTGCCATTATTCATTCAGAGTGGCATTCGGCCATTTTCTTTATGTTCCGTTTTCTGTGTTTTCACCGGCTCGTCTAAGCGCTGGTCAGCTTATCCTTTCATGTTTTCCATCATACTAAGTAGCAGAAAGAGAAGAAGAAGAGGTTGGATTAATGCTAAATGGACGATCAGACTCGAACATCTTCGTAAGCGTGAGCTGAAAGGTAGGCAAGCAATCCGCTAAGAGTAGCTTGGTTAGGTAGCTCTTGGCGGCATTAGCAGTCATACCCTTGACAGGAAGTTGTCCATGACGAATGTGTCATAGAACAGCTATACATTTTTTTTTATGCTAGAGTAGTAGAGAATCAACTTTTTTTAAATTACAAAAGGCTTATAGAGCGGCGACTTTACGTTATATCCACTACACAACCTCGCTCTCTTCCATTTTCGCGGCTTCGAAACGAACTTTCAAGACTGGTCTCCTTTAGAACAAAAGTTCGATAATAAAGCAATTTACGACTCGTCCAACCTCGAACAGATGCACATAAACTCAACAGTATTGTAGGGATGACAACCTCTAGTCGCTTTCCAGTTAGTGCACACACTAGACTGCTACCATTCGTAAAAGTCCAGCCCTCAAGACGGGGAACCACCCATAACCGTCAGCCCCGGATTCGGTCCGTAATTAGCGCCTGCATACGAGCGGGATACGTCGTGTTCACCCATGGCACCCCTGGACCAAGTTGCGGGGTTACATTCGTTAGAGAAATTATGCTCGCTAACGCAGAGATGCATGGACGCAGGGGCGCATGGTGGCCGCTACATACTGTAGCCTCCAAGTACAGTCGTCTCCCCTGGACGCAGGGTTCCTCCAATCGATAATGTTGCTATCAACCTTCCTGAACAATTTTAACCCCTTCAGTCATTCCATTGATATTTTCTAGTCTCAAGCTTTAGGTCACGATCCGTGCGCGGCAAATTCCGGAATGTGAGCAAGCCGAAATTGATCCTTGCAGCTGAATAACGTGTACTATAAGATACGAAGGTGCTAGAAGATCATTAGAAGGTGATTCTTCTCCACAATTGATTTATCTAGCTTCAACATTGACAATATGGTTGCACAACGATCTCTTGGCCTCACTGCTCGTGGGGACCTAGTAGCCGCATGTGCCATTACCAGTGTTAGTGTAGCAGGTGTTTTTGTCATTCTACGCTTCATCACGCGGTCTCGAATGCTCCATATTCTAGGGTATGATGATTGGTGCGTTTTCGTGTCTCTAGTAAGTTGTAGTGATAACTGCCCCAACGATCGACTGAATTGATTCTTTTTTAAGTTATTCTCCATCGCAAATACCACTGGGATGGTAATCCGTAAGTTTTGACTTGTATCACCCCAAGTTTCATTAGGCTGACGTTGGGTAGAGGCTAAGCACGGGCTTGGTCAACATATTTTTCTACTTCCCCCTCAGCAATTAACTATCTTTCTAAAGGTATGTTAATTAGTTATTAGAAGATGGAAAAGGTACACAATCGGAAAGAATTCAGATCAAGTTGCTTACGCTGTTAAGGCTGTCTACATTACAATCCCATTGTACAACGTCAGTCTTACGTTCGTCAAAATCTCTGTCCTTTTCCAGTACCTGAGGATCTTTCCCACACGTAACGTTAAGCGGATTTGCTATGTTCAATTGGTCATAGTCATCATTTATGGCCTCTGGGCGACTCTATCTGCAATATTCTTCTGCATCCCAATCGCCTCATTCTGGGATGTGAACGTCAAAGGAAAGTGCCTACCGAATGGGCTGATTTGGTTTATCAATGCGGGAATCAATATTGCAACTGACATCATGATTGTAATAATCCCAGCGCCCTTGATAAAACGGCTTCAACTCTCGACAAGGCAAAAGATAAGTCTGTATCTGGTTTTCATGGTTGGATTATTGTAGGTTTCCCCTCTAACGTATTTTACTGGAACCCCTTCCTAACTTCATATTTCTTATATTTTTAGTATATGCATTGTCTCAATCCTACGACTTAACAGCCTGTATCTCGCCACCATAACTACGGACCCGTCATGGGAAAACGTTGGCGTCGCAAACTGGTCTGCTGTGGAGCTCAACACTGCTATTTCTTGCGCCTGTTTACCAACCTTGAGGCCTTTGATTGCAAGATTCTTCCCGTCTCTCATCTCAAGTAGCCGTGGTCAAAGTAGCTGCTACCGGGTGGGTAGCAGTATCAATGCATATCGGAGTGGTGGCAAATCATTCACTGCATCAGGGTTAAGACGCACAACAAAGCGAAAGAGTGTCCCGGATTCCGCAAGCGAAACCGCCATTGTCAATTCCGTAGATGACATCCCATTACCTGATATTGAGGTTTTGAATACGCATCCGCACAAGGGCGGCTTAAATGATTTGGAGGTTCGTGTCTCAATAACGTAGAGTAGCATATCGATAGTTATTCGTGCGGAGAACAATGAGAAGGCTTAGTAGACGCCTGTGGGTGGATAGGCTCCAGTGATCCCCTCCACCTCCAGCAAACGCCACCTAGGTGACACATATATAGCTGTTACGACCCTCAGGAATAAGAGGGTATTCCGCCAACTAAATAATCAAGATCATGAATAAAGGAACTCCAAAGTTTTAAACAGAAAGACTTAACTAGTCTATACGCAGCGCTATAATCTAGAGTAAATTTAAGCAAATATAGTCCCTTCGTTCGTCATATTGAGTGAGAGACGTGTGATAGTTTGCCTGAACCGAAATTTGTACTTCGCTTCCATTTCTCTTCCATCCATCCGTTCTTTCAACCTCGCAAACACGCTTTTGACGCTAGCTCCTGTGGAAGACGGTACTGCCGCAGATGTTATGAGTTTTTTAAATACTAGCCTCAAACTCCAACCTCGTCGTTGGAAGCTAGGCCGACCTCAACAAAGCTACCTCCTAAACTTCTAATCGACACCGCAAGTAGAGGAATAGGAAACATGTCCGCACAAAGTCTGACCACAAGCTGGCTTCACCATCAAGTTTGAAGGGGGAGAAGATGGGTTGATGAAGTGATGGAGTAGTACTGTAAGAGGTATGATATATACAAGGAGCCACGTCATGCTATCACGCGGATAGCTATTCACTCGAACACTCAGGGCCTGGCTTAGTGATTTTGTAAAAACAAGCTCACCTCGCTTTAATGACTACCTGCCCACCAGCCAGTCCATCCGCCTTGGCGGTGATGGTAATCTGCCCTGTCGCCCCCACTTTTGCCCTCACAATGGCTAAGGCGAGCCCAGAGAATGCCCTACGGCTCGCACTTGGGAAAGCCGTCATGTCGTTCGGGTCGCCATTATCGGTTGACACGAGAACCCCTGGACCGCTAACGCCAAAAGTGATGGTGTTGTCGGCGCGGGGCACCACCGTCCCGTTCGAGTCTGTAACAGCCACGCTGACATAGGCTAAATCCCTCCCATCGGCGGCTATGCTCGTGCGGTCCACCGTGACGTTCAACTTAGTCGCCGAGCTGGCGGTTCTGCGTGTATCTACCGCCCATTGATTGCCATTCTTGTAGGCCACGGCGCGCAGGTCACCAGCGCTATATTTGACGTTGTCCCAGCGGAAGCGATAGACGGACTTACCGGATCGTTTCTGGCGGCCAGCAGAGATGCCGTTAACGAAGAGCTCGACCTCGTCGGCAGAGCTGAAGACATGCACAGGCGTCACTTGGCCAACCCGTTCCGGCCAAGTCCAATGCGGAAAAATGTGAGCCATGGGCAATTCGGGCCGCCACCGAGCTTGATAAATGTAGAACCGGTCCTTCTTGAAGCCTGCCAGGTCGACGATGCCAAAGTAGGAGCTGCGCGCACCACCGTTACCGCCATAGGGGGTTGGCTCGCCGATATAGTCAAAACCAGTCCACACAAACTCGCCAGCCACAAAGGGATAGTTGTCCTGCGACTTGAATACCGTGTCTGGGCTGCCTCCCCAACCCGGGTTCTGAAGTTCGTACGCGCTAACCCACTTGTGGCTGCTGTCTGACCCGCCGTTGTTGTTGTATCCAGCGTTGTTGCTGCTGGTCACGGGGAAAAGGTATGTACCACGAGTGCTGATGCATGACGCCGTCTCCGAACCCCAAATCATCTTGTTTGGGAATTTATTGTGGAAGCTGCTGTAGGCGCCATACTCACCCTGGTAATTCAACCCCTCGATGTCCACCACGCTTGGCAGTGCCGCTGTCTCTGAAGCCGAGTTCATGGCTGACGTCGTGTACCGTGTAGAATCCTCCGATTTAACTATATTTTGCAGATCCTGGCCTTCTGCGCCACCCTGGCTGTTCCCCTGCTCTGGAATCTCATTTCCAAGGCTCCAGGCAATGACAGATGGGTGGTTGCGGTCACGCCTTACGATGGCACGCACATCTGGCTCATGCCAGTCAGCGTAGATGAGGTGGTAATCGTTGGTCGTTTTGCCCTGTGACCAACAGTCGAAGAATTCATCGAGCACCATGAAACCCATGTTGTCAGCAAGGTCGAGGAGCTCTGGTGCGGGCGGGTTGTGCGACGTGCGCAAAGCATTTGAGCCCATCTCCTGCAGCGTCTGTAGCTGGCGTTGAGTTGCCCGGAAGTTGATGGCAGTACCAATGGAGCCCTGGTCATGGTGATTGCATGTCCCTTGTACGCGTACATGTTGGCCGTTAACCAACAGGCCTTTGTTCGCGTCGTAAGTGAGGGAACGGATGCCAAAGCGGGTCTCGTAGGTATCTAGAACGGTTCCGTTGGTCCCGCTAGTGGTCAAAGTGGTGACAGCTGCATATAGGTTTGGTGTCTGGCTCGGTGGAGGACCCCATAGGCGTGGGTTGGATATTTTGACGGATCTGTTCACCGACTGCCTCTTGCCAGCGTCAACGGTTAGGGTAGCTGCATCGAACGAGGCTATGACGGCCGACCCGACTGTACCACTCTGATCGATCGCGTATACCTTCGTGTTTATGTCCACCTTTCGAGCTGCGTTGGCCAGGTTCTCGATCTGTACGGCTAGGTTCACCGTCGCTGAGCTCGAAGACACCGAAGGAGTTGTGATGGTAGTGCCCCACTGCGCTACGTGCGTCTTATCCACCTTAACAAGCCACACGTTCCTGTAGATGCCCGCGCCCGGATACCAGCGCGAATTATCTACTGCATTATCTAGTCGCACGGCAAGCGTATTGTTGTTTCCAACTATTAGGTATGGCGTCAGATCCACACGCCATGAGGCATATCCATATGGCCAACCGCCCAGCAGGTTTCCGTTTAGCCATACTGCCGCATAAGACATGGCCCCGTCAAAGTCAAGGAAGATAGATTTGCTTCCGTCCACATCCTCTGTAGTCGCAGTAAGTTTCCTCCGGTACCAACCTACCCCGTTTGAAGGCAGCCGGCCCATGCCGCCGCTGACACCTGGTGCGTTGAATGGACCCGTGATAGCCCAGTCATGAGGAAGATCGACGCTCTGCCAGTTAGCGTCATTGAAAGACGCCTGAACGTACTGAACATTCCTGCCAGGAGGTAATCCCGAAGGCTTTTGATGCTTGGCACCGTTGACTATAAAGTCATTGGCAAGGGGCAACATCCATGGTTTGAGCGTATTGTACGATAGCGAGTCCGGATTTGATGTAAAGCGCGAAAACTTCCACTCCGAATTCAGGCTACTGCGTTCACGGCCGGGGCTCGCTGCTGCCTGCACCCATCCGACCGCTGCGAAAAGAAAAAGTGGTGAAAGCATGAACATAATGCTAGTGGCACAAGAATTACCTATATGCACACATGCGAGTGGTTAATATCCCATCATGTTCATAATGTAGATGATGCTCTATTTATACATATCGCGGCTACTTGCCATGATGACCGGGATGCCTAGTAGGGGCACTAACACCTACACCACGCGCAGCTCACGCCTTTATAACTCGGCACTATTACTGGAGGAGATAATAGAACCAGGTTTGTGCGATTTGGAGAAGACACGTAATTCTGAATTATCCAGTAATTGCAACAATGAAAATTAAACGCCTCCCAGAGGCATACACATTTATCCTGGTACAACTTGGTTGCAGTTGGAGCATAATCTTTCTTTCTTGATGGAAACTTATTCTCCACATCCACACGATATGATCTAATACCCGGAGAAAAGAATTGCTTCGTAAAATACAAATTATTCCGACGCCGTGGGTAAAGTCTCCGAAGGTTATAGATGAGGCGGGGGGAGCAATCTATAGGAAATTAATATAGGGTTATAATTCGGCTCAAGTCATTTGCATGGGGGGAAGCCGACGAATGATACGGGTTTTACTAGCAAGGAGGAAACAGGTTGAGTGCTTCCAGGATATTGTACATCTAGCAAATGCTGGAGTTCTTTTGACCCTGTTTAGGCATGCCAGCACTAATCTGGGGCCTTGTGGAAATTGTACGTTTCCTTACTCGTTCCTGAAAAAAGAAAAATACGGCTGCTAGCGCATGTCGAACATCTCCGCCGAGAGCTTTTCCACCGCAAGTAACCATTGCTGATTGTATATCTTAAGTAGCTAGTAAAAGCTCTGACATCTTCTCCCATAGACGCAACGCGGTACGGTAACTGAGTTCTTCCTAGCTGTTGTCTTCCTCGGATCTCCATTAGGTAGAGCGTCAATCCCTCACCTGGCCATTGTGTGCTGAATCAAGTAGGACCTCTTGTGGCGGCAGTTGTAGTTATCTACTAGAGCTGGCGAGTGATTATATAGCTCCTGTCAAGAACGCTGCTGCTGGGGCTGGCATTGTCGATGTTGTTCATTGAACATGCCCCCACAAAGACGTAGAGCAAGATCGTCGCTCCGTACGTGAGCGCCTCGGTAGTTGCAACCCTTTAAGAGTATCTAAAATGATACACTATTCAAACATTCTCGCGGTAGTACGTATGATCGGCGATTCATGGAGCGTGTTGACCGTAGAACATCTAGAGCATTGCATGTGGTTTGTTGGCTTGGCCACAGTCCACACTTCTGCTATTCCTCGCCACGTCATCAGCAGTCGTTTTCGGCTCGATACGCCCATCATCGCGGGTCTCTTCTATCTAGCACCAGCCTGCGGTTTCTTGGTGGGCTCTGTCGCTTGAGGCCGCTTGTCTGACAGGACAGTGAAGCACTGGGTCCAACGGAGGAGCGGTCTTCGGCTTCCAGAGGATAGACTTCGAAATGGCACCGTATCATTCGTCATCCTCGTCCCAACAGCGTATTTGACATTCGGTTGGGGGATAGAATGTGATCCTTGCTCGCGTTCACGGCTTGCTCCCTCAATTATTACAGCGTTTATTGTGGCTGCCGGAATTTTCGATGCATTGACAGGTCTCAACACGTACTCCGCCGAAGTTGTGCCTAGCAGGAGAAGAGACGCGATTGCCAGCAAGTATATGATTCAATATACATTCTCGGCAGTCGTGAGTGGTGTTGCCGTGAGGTGGATCGACACGATCGGGCTAGGCCCGGCTTGTACCATCAGTAAGTAGCTTAATGAAGTTCTAACAGCCTCGAGAATTGCTAGAGTATCTTGAGACATTGTAGTTGTACTCATGGGCGTAGCTATGAGCAAAATCACGACTCGATATGATTCACGAATGCAGCGCTAGGTAAGTTGTCAGGATTCGACAGAGAAGGTAGATCGGGCAAGGCATGAAATGGCTCAGCAGCAAGAGATCAGTCGCGCATAACACTTGAACGAAACGAACATCACCCAGTTTTCTTCCTCTAAATGCCTGAGAACTGCTCAATTGTCTATGTTCAGATGCGATCGAATGTTCAGGTGCGATCAAACGTCTGCATGATCCGAAGAGCCATTAGAGGGAAACTCGTCCGACTTCGTTAATTCCATCCGGCCAGAAGAACGACTGGAAGTCATCATTGCCGAAAGGCGTTTCCATGGTGTCTAGATCCAGATGGGGAAACGAAAGAAGCTCCTGTAGCGAGGGCTCGGAGAGGTGGAGTCCTGTATTTTCTATCCCTGCATCCATGTTTGATCCTTCCAATTCGGGATGGTTTACTGCATTCGAAGCTGTTTGTAGCCTGATGGATGTCTGAGTGCGCTCTGCCCGGCCACGCGCAAGCGGGTGGGCCTGCATTGATGATCTTGTGGCCTGGACATGCCTCATAAACTCCGACGCCGCTTGACTTCCATTCTGACTAAGTTGGTCGAGAATCTGAACAGCAGCTTCAAAATCCTCACTTTCGTTGTTGGAACATTGGGCCTGCGAGAGGCTAGATATCGCCAATACTATACACGTGGAGAACAAGTACTGCGTGAGGGTATAATCGAAGGTTGGAAAGGAGCCGTTAATCCAGGCGTTGATTAAAACACGATAAGACTTCCTAGCATATACAACGCACGCCTCTGCGAGCGCCAGCGTAGCATCATTGGGCTGTGTGGGATTAACGTCTAGGTTCTCGGTCGAGTGAGGCTGGCGGAGGCGGAAAACGTGGAGAAGGACAGGCCTCGTAGCCAAGATTAAGCACTACCACGGTTAGTCGATCGTAAAGAGCATGAGTATCAGGACTGACTTGGTTGTAATAGAGATATAACATCGTGTCTACCATGCCCATATCATTTGAGGCCTCTTCGACTTTGGCGCGAAGGCTATTAGGCAGGCTTTTCAACCAACTATCTAGCTTTTGAAGCGCTTGCTGTACTCTGTGTGAGAAAGAATCTTGTTGCATAGTACGCCCGTAGATCGAAGACGTGACTTCTGCAGAAAGTCGAGCTATACGCAGATCTGCGATGGCACCATCAACAGGATGAAAGTCATCAGCATATGCATCCGGTATTGCTTTCGCAGAAGGGAGAGCTACTTCGATATCTTCGTCTCGTATAGAAACGGGCTGACCGAGCATTGTTGCCCATGACCTGTCAAGGTTGTAGACGGACCACCACAGTCTCACCCGATGTTCTACGTGCTCTCGATCCGGTAGCTGTGCATGCGGAACATTTTGATGAAGACCCATCAGTATGGCGAAGCGCATGGCACACCCCGCCATGCAGTATGCTGCGTGGCGTCTGTTCATAGCGATGGAGTAGAGGGACTTCAGGCTGTTAAGACTCTAATGAAGAAAACATTTCGAGAGAAACACTCACAAGCATAGCCAGTACTTCAACACACTCAATCCTCGGTTGTTCGCTAAGTACACGGAGAATATTAGTTGCATGATTGTAGTAGTCGATACCAGGGAACTTTCCGCCTGGGAATGCAGCTCTTGCCGAGTATGCTTCACCTAACGCGAATATTGCAAAAAGCTTGCTGATAGAGATTAGATCGCACTGAGCTGGTGTCTGGATGAATTGGTCAAGCACAGCCAAAACAGTGCTTTTCCTCACTAGGTGATAACGACGGAGAATGGTATTCAGGGCGACCTTGAGTAGCACGCGGGCCCTTGCTGGGGTGGGCCCAGGGAAGTCGACCAGAGTAGCAAAGGCGGAGATGGAATTAGGCGTGTACTGAATGCGCGGAAAATGGCTCTGTGTCTTGCCTGACAAAGCCTGGCGGAATCTAGTTGCAAAAGCAGCGTCTGTAGCTTCTCCCACTAAGACTGGCATCTCCGGGGTCAACGAGATGAACCAAGGGCGATCTTCAAGAAGCGGGTTTCGTGCAGCTTCCCCAACAGCGGTGGCTCGACTTGGACACTCGTTGGCGAGCTGAGGCGTAGGCATTCCCCTCGTGTCTTCAACAGTGTCCAATTGGACGCCGGTGGCGGAGTTGAAAGGGGGATTTCGGGCTGAATTTGCTGGCACACAGTCCACCATTGCGTTGTTGGACACTCTTCCGTACATTTCTAAATTGTTTGTCTCGGCGGCAACAGTACGACCATGTTTCAGCCGAGCGATCTCTGCGTGTAATTCATCGACGTAGCTTTCTATACGTCAGTCCTATGCCACAGGAAACGCAAAGGGTTGGGAGAACGTGCCTTTGCCTCACTTTTACATGCCTAACCCGATTAGGATATGAGCACTGGGCTTCACCACTGTCTCGGCTGCAGTTCGAACACGGCTGGCCACCCGAGCACTTGACCTTACGGGAGTGGCACTTGCGGCACGCAATCGCCGTGGTCTTGGGCTTCGCGACAGAGGCGTTCAAGACGCGGTCCGTTATGGCCGACATATATTGCGACAGTGCTGCGTGGACGTGTCGAATGGCAAGGGCGGTTTTGCACGGCATGGTGAATAGAACGCGGCGCCGCGTTGGTGCTAATCCGATTACATAAGCTCGGCGATCAGTATAAGCGCCGGCTGCCTGTCACTCGGTGACACGGATCCCCAGCAGCACGGCATTATTAGGATTAAGCCGTCCATCTCAGAGTGTAGATAGCCTGGACGTGAATTCCGATGCACTGATTGTCTTCACCGGTCTCCACTCGGATTGAAGCAACCTCTCGACGAGGACATGGCTAATTCGGCCTTTTGAATTCATGCCGAAAGCCCAGTCAGCCAACAGTAGTATATGAGGGGGTTTGAACTTCACTTTGATAAATTGACATACGAGGAGAGTTCTTCTAGTCTTTAATCTGACATTCGACTGCCCTCTTAAACGCACCGCCTAAGATCGAGGCCTGGAATTTATCGGCCGTTCAACGTTTTCTGGATCATGGGCGAGCTAAGTGCTTCAGACAACCTTCAAGAATTGCACTGTACTGGCGGCCAGTGGGATTTCACCTCTGACACAGTTGTGCAGACCAACCCTCCGATAGACGGCGGCCGAGACGCATGGTTGGTTCTCACATCCAGTTTCGTGCTAGGAGCAATTGTATGGGGTGAGTATAGGTCTGCCAGCTCCAAGACCAGGTCTGACATCCTCGACAGGCTTTCCATACAGCTTTGGCGTCTTCCAAGAGTACTATATGCGTCAAGAGAACTTTGCTAGTTCCCATTCAGGCATCGCTGCTATAGGTACCACTGCAACGGTTTGTCGCATTGTCTGCGCTGTCTTGCCATGAACAGGCTGACCTTTCGTGTTCAGGGAATCATGTATCTTACAGCCCCGTTACTTTATGTGATCGTCCATCGCTATCACACATACCGCAAGACGATCGGCATCGGTGGTTTCGTCATCATGTTGGCAAGCTTGGTTGGAGCATCATTTGCGGTCACAGTGTCGCAACTACTTATGATGCAAGGCATGCTTTATGGGCTCGGAGGCGCCATGCTATACTTCCCAGTCTTCAACTATATCGATGAATGGTTTGTCAATAGGCGAGGGCTAGCATATGGTGGGCTTACTGCTGGCGATGGCGCTGGAGGCATAGTAATTCCATTTGCGATGGAATGGATACTCAATCATTGGGGATACCAGACTGCACTGCGCACTTGGGCAATCTCCTGTCTTCTTTTAGTATCTCCAGCGTTGGTCTTTCTCAAAGATTATCCGGTCGTTCAAAACACCGGCGTTGTGTCCAAGAAGACCGATTTAAGGTTCCTCAAGACTAAGGCGTTCTGGATCCTGCAGGGCGGCAACATGCTACAGAGTCTCGGTTACTTCATGCCTAGCTACTACTTACCCTGTAAGTGATGCCTCACGTTGCGCTCAGGGCTCGTTACTGACCCATCATTTTGTAGCTTTTGCAGCGGCCTGTGGGTGGCCTCCGATCACAGGCACAGTCGCAGTGTCTCTATGCAATGCAGCCATCGTATTCGGTGCCATGACGATTGGCTGGCTCTGCGACCGCCACCATGTTGCTTTTACGTTGATCATCTGTACCACCGGTACTGTGCTTACAGTTTTCGTCCTCTGGGGCTTCTCAGTTTACCAGCCGGTCATGTACATCTTCGCCATCGCGTACGGCTTTTTTGCTGGCGGCTTCCCTGCCACTTGGGCTGGCTGTAGCTACCCGGTGCGTCGTGTCTATCCTGTGGAGACAGGCATGCTGATTGCCTTGTTCACGGCTGGAAAAGGCGCCAGTTCTCTCATATCTGGTCCTTTGGGCGGGCTCTTGGTAAGTTCCGATACTTGGAGATATCATGTTGGATATGCGTATGGCAGTGGATTTGGATACCTGATCGTGTTTTCGGGGGTCACTGCGGCTCTTGGAAGCCTTGGGTGGATTGGAAAGAAGCTTGGGTGGATTTTGTGAATAGTACATAGTTGGTGTCTGTACACGGTGGCTATTGACATTTAGAACATGGCGTAGGCGGGATCAACACCGCAGAGATCCCCATTCGAGCCTGCTGGTGCGGAGGATGTCTCGTAAGCGTTGTTCCAATACGAGAAGTTTGATAGAACGTAGTCAAGACAGGTGCTAGAACTACTGGGGAGGTCATAGCGCTATAGCACCATGTATTGCTGGTGGTGATGACAATGGTGGCGGACGCAGTCTAGTACCAAACCTCAGGCAGTTTGAGCATTGCCGCGCGTCAAAGGAAAAAAATGAAGAGCTATTCCTATTTTTTGCACAGGAGTAGCAGTGCGCTGGGGTCTTTAGCTTGCTTGACTTGCTTGTTGACAACTACTGTGGTAGGGAGGAAGAATATCTACGTCACAATAGCTTAGACTAATCGCTGTTCTCTTTTGTTAAGTACTATAATACGCATTTTAGCATATATTGTTTTCTGTACTGAGTGACCACTAAAGTGATCGTCTGGACACCGTCCACTCTAGTGAGTACCGTGGTCTCGCACTTACTACACCCACACATTAGCAGGGTCTAAGGGTGTAAAAAGTAATATACTACTCTTGAGAGACGCGCTAGCTCGTCCCTAAGAGAAGAGAACACAAGAACCAATACAATCCACTTTCACTATCAATGCACTGTCCTTGACAACCTATGACAATCTGACATATGTAGGTCAAACTGGTGGCGCCTGCACTGCGCCACCACCACGGCACGTGCGGCTGTCAGCATCCGTCTTGGTGCAAGGCTGAGTTCCGTTACAAAGAGTTAGTACAAAATGGTTGAGTCCTGAAAGTCAATGTGAAGAATTTGATAGACTCTGAGAGTAGAGTCAAAGGTTCAGCGTGGTATTGGGCAGGGCTACAAACGAGCATACGTGGTTTAGCAGTAGATGAGAGTTATAACATTATCGTGGACAGTCCTGCCATAACGGTGTTTGACCATGCGCTTCTGCATGTAAAGATAACGCTAACGCATTTAGGTGTCATTCGGGTAAATCTATGCATATAATATCTTCAGCCTTGGCCATCGTACATCGCCACGGCCTCGCTCACAGTTCTAAAGCTGCCCTGCTACCAATTTGACTACATAACTGCTCGCTACTTCTCTCTCTCACCTTAGCTACGCTCCCGACCGCCCATACGACTGCTCTCAAATTGTTCGATCCTGGAATGCAACGTGACGGAAACGAGGCTGAAAGTGCTCGCGTCACTCTTCTGGAAAGTCCCCACCAGGAGATAAGTTTGCGCAGCAACAAAATAGACTCACAACAAGACCATGGGAAGGCCACGCTCTCCATGCCGTGAAAGACCGTAATCAGTCCCACGGGCTGCTATCTACTGGGTAATGTCGGCCATCGCGTACTAGAGCATTCTGGTGTAGTTGACCATGGTTACAGCTCTGTTAATATCGATCTCCCACTACTGCTTCTTTCGGAAGCTCGACGGAACCGACGTTCCAGCTATTGGCGGCCTGCGTCAATCATATGTCACCACAATATCTCTTCTTCTGGTCATAGCTTTCAGAGCCTTGATTCTCGTAGTCCTAGGCATCTGCTTCACACAATACTTGTGGTATCTTTTACGAACAAAAGCTATGCAGGTCAGCTTGATTGAAAGTTTGTTCCAGATTCGAACTAACGTCATCAATCTGGTCAACCCGAGAGTAGCGCGCCACGCTCCAATATTGCTAGTTATAGCAGCCGTCTCATGGTTGGTTCCTTTAGCCACCATTTATCCCCCTGGAGCTCTCGTGATTCGCTCAGAGCAAAATTCATTCATGACTATAGTTAACGCCTCAATCATGAATCCACCACCTAAACAAAGCAGTAGCGAAAGCTGGCCTGTTACGCTTGCGGATACTCTTGATGGACTTAACTATCCTATATTGGCGGTGGTACTGAGTTGGGGTATTCCAGGTCGTCCTACCTGTAAGTTCATCTTCAAGTGGAGGTTCGGAGATTTGCCTCACGTATCTCTAGTCGTCCAGCTCTTTCCCTTCGCAGTGTTGCGAAGCATATTATGTTCACAGGTCAGATCATGTCCTTGAGCTCGCTCGGGCGTGGGAACTCCTCACATAGCTTGATCTTCGATGGTCCCCGTGTTAGATGCCAGAATCTTCCAGTTCAGAATACGACGCTAGAATCGACCTTTGGAATGATTCAGAACAAGCTTGAGGTCTTGTTCAATAGCAGTTGGTCTTCCCGGGAGGACCACCAGAAAGTACTCACTCTCTCTTCGAGCAATCTCATAGGTTTCTATCCCCTTCCTAGACGCATCAATGAGACTTGCAGACCGGATGGATCATGTTCATGGTCCACTGGCGTGTCACTCAACGATACAATGACATTGATTTTAGAGACACGTTCTCGAATGCGATGCCTACAAGACAAGCTACCATGTCGATTTCAACTACGAAAGAGAAGTTCAGCAAGTTACTTATAAGACTAGCGAAAGTGAACCGCTACTATTCGAATATGATCACAACTTTGTATGGAACGCAACGAACAGCACAGCAGTTCCCAACACGACCGAGTACGCACAGTGGAACGCTAGCGTACCCCTTTGGAGACACCAAGCTACTGTCCGGGCCATCCTGGACGCGGTGGGGGAGAACTTTGGTTACAGCTGGAGCGGTGAGATCATGATAGATTACCGCGGTATTGGGTCTTTCCGGCTGCAAAATGGCAGTGAGATCGCTATAGGACAGGCCTCGATTTCGAGAGACAATCGTCTCGGCAGTAAGCCATTGATTCGATGATTTTTTCAATGCTGACATTTAAATTAACTAGACTATACCATCCTCCAGGATACCCCTCTGAATCGAGACCGTTTCAATCGCAATGACTCGTTCACATATATGTTTGACCCGCAGAGTTCATTCGACATCACCGAGGACTCCATCAACGAACTCCTCGCGAACGTCAGCATCTCTGCACTCTCGCTAAACATGTGGTATGGCAACGTCACAGTCAATAACACCGAATTTAGGAACGTCTATCGTTTCTCGGAACCTTTGATTCTGATACTCCCTTATAGTCTTTGTCTTGCAACAACCCTGGTATTTGTTGTTATAGGTCTCAATGCTTTAAGACTAAACGGTCTGCCCGCTGTAGATGGCGGGTTTTTACAGATTGTGTTGGCAACCACGGGTGATACAACTATGAACAAAGTCGCAGCTGAATGATCAATGAGGGCAATGGAAATACATCCAAAGAATTACTAACCATGAAAGTGCGATTTGGAAGGCTGAACGAACCAAATGGGGTATCATCCATAGCAAGTTTTGGGACTGTGGATGAGACATCTTTGTTAGATCGGAAGGGATGGAGAACAACGGAATGATGGATTTGGTCATAATATACTGTATGAAATTCAAGAAAGGTGTTGATCTAATTTGGGATGCATTGATTCTACAAGACTTTGTGCATTATAGCATTATTAGATTGTGATGAGTTATCCAGGGTAGGGAGTGAAGTGTGAAGCTGAAATAGTAGTAGTACAAGAATAATTATAGATGTGAGGCTAGTTGAACATTCTAAGTACAGGGTAGCAGCTACGGTGACATAAAGAATGAGATAATGCCCAGCTGCCATGATACAGCGACAGAGACTCTCACAAAGGCCCTTCATTAACGACGATCTAATGTTGGATCAGTGACGAAGCTCTCATTGCTAGAGTATGCATGCTCGCTGTCATACGCAGCCGTGATGAAATCACACTCAGATCGCGGTTTCACATCATGTTGTGGCAATCCAACCACGTTTTTTTCTTTCCGTGGCTGGCCTCGCTGACTCCAGTGCAAAGCGAAGCGCGCACGGAAGCGTCTCACCCTTGGGCTTCCTTGGAGCATTTTCGACACGAGCACCCGGATCGACGGTAGTGAGACGCAAATACTTCCAGCCACGAGCTCGACTTCCGTCCAGATGGTAGCGGACACGTAGTCCCAAGTTGGATCGACGGAGATGCGGAACGTGGTAAGGGTATGGAGCCGGATAATGGTTGCGATACACCCAAGGGATCCGATAGAGAGCATTACGACTGCCCCAAGTTTTCTGTGCCTCTGCATTGTGAGGTCTCGGATAAAAACTAGTGGTAGGAAGAGTAGTATCAAGTCCTGGACGATTGCGCATGCCGAGCACGAATAAGCGATCACTTGAGGGTCCATGCAGGTGCCCTCAATATCGCGATTCCAGTAAAACGAGACAGGCTTGCAGACGAAGATGGTGATAAAAAAGCTGACGAGGCTGGTGATGATGATATAGACCATGACGATGTAGGCCGTGATTTTGAAACGTCGTGAGTCGAAGATTTCAAGATAGAATACCACTAGTGCAACTTTAATAAGGGTAAGCACCAGGATATAGGTAGACCAGGCAACGTAGACTGGAGTTTTGTTAGTCAGAGAATACAGACCAGGATTACAGGCAGCATGAGGCGCAAACTTACAGTAGCGCAAAATGGGAAGTAGTGTATTATCTTCGAGATTCCACACATGCTCGCCAAATCCGATCCTCGTCATAGCAAAAACGCATCCCAGTGGTAGAATGGTGAATAGTAACGCCCCAACAAGAATCCAGTCATCCCATGCAAGGCGCTTGGATACCAGCTTCCCGGCCGTTCGCAGAGAGATGTTCAGAAATCCTATAGCGTACAGGATGCCAGAGAACAAAAACATCTCTGTTCTCTTCGAATCTGTTGAGAGATGGCAGAGATCTGCTTGCGCCCGCGCTGTGTTTTGAGTATCCGCCATGGTGCAGTTATCGAGTAGGCACACCGACATGGCTAGGGTGAGGTTTTTGCTCTGGCATATGCAGTTAACATCGTTCCACGAGCAGCCGCTACTCGGGATCGCGGTGAACAGACACTGGATCTATCTGGACATTAGCGCTATCGCTCAACTCCTAGAGTTACTTACTCCGCATGATGGAATGTTCGCAATCGCAGAGGTTTGGGGAGTCACACTGGACGCAATGGCCCAAGCATTAAAGAATGTTAAGAGAAACAAAAGAAAGGGCTTGAGGGTAGCCATCGTTGCGCAATATCCACCTCACAAGCAGTGAACGAGCGCATGTCATAAGACATTGACCAAGCCTACACTCAGAAAAAAGCAATTCAGTTCCATGGTACCAACAAACTTTGTCTAAAACTTTATCGATGTTGTGCTGATCCAACCTGTCACAATATATTGGCGCGTGCTGTTTAGACCAATCACCTCTCTAGAAATAGACTAAACGTATCGACTCATGTGCCCTAGGCCACTATAGGCGAGTCTCCCTTTTTCCGCACGGTAAGCGATCCTAAATAGCGCAGCCTTGTTCGCGTATTTTGTCACAATATATCAGCACCTGCTGTTTAGAACAATCACATCTCCAGAAATAGACTAAACGTATCGACTCATGTGCCCTAGGCCACTATAGGCGAGTCTCCCTTTTCCGCACGGTAAGCGATCCCAAATAGCGCAGCCCTGTTCGCGTATTTTGTCAAATTTGTGCAGATAACCGCGAATAGCCATGACTTTTGCCCAAAATGCCGTATGTAAATGACGAGTCGTGCGTTCACGCACGCTGACCATGTGGAGATGTCTGCTGATTCTATCAAGTGATGACACACAGATTCGTAGCGACTTACTAATGCTTAGGTCTGGAGTCGCGACTAATCTATACTACTCTAAGAACTCCAATCAATGTCTTGGAAACTGATGTCGAAGTCGACGTCGACCTCGAAACGTGACTTCTCAGGTGAGCGAGGTTCGAGTATGCTATTGTCCCGTTGGCTTCCATTCTCTGGGTTGTTTCCGAAGAGACTCAATTTCTTCGAGATTGTAGCAGAGATTTCACGATCTAGCGGAACACATCTAGACTCATGGGCTTTCTAGGCAGCGACGACAAGTTGTGCGGCATGTGTCTTTGTTCTATCGTCTCCAAAATCAAGTAGATCTTTGTGGCCACATCGAGTCCGTCCTGGACCATCGTCTTCTCGCGATCTCCGCAGATTATTGACAATGCCAATCAGATCCTTGAGTAACAAGTTGGCGGTACCGATGTTCAAAGCTTTGCTTTCTCGTCTATACGAGGATGCAGCAATGTTTAGTAGTTTGAACTAGACAGCATCGCTGTTGGAGTTTGTACGTTCGTACCTAACTGGTCTATAATTATTAGCACTTACAACAGTCTATCAACAATCAAGGGCCTAGCCTCAAGAGCAGCAAATGCAACCATGCCCATTTTAAAAGACTAGATGGAGGCTACAGCTGCGTCTTGGATGAACAGTCGTAACATGTGGCAAGGCTGGAAATATATGGTCGTAATCTAGGTATATTAGAATAAACAGTCGTTAGTAGATATTAGTATTTCGTCTATGCAGGAAGTTCCAAGTATTAACTACTACCAACTCTAGTAAATACTACTTACTCTGGCTAGCACTTAGGTATTAACTTTTAAAGCAATCTTTCTTAGTTTAAGATTTCAATAAAAAGTATATATTTTCTAGATATTAGTATAAACGCTAAGTATTAAACTTTAGTATAATATATAGTAAATGATCAGATAGCAAGTATGCATTAGGAAATAGTAGATCTGTATCAGGATATAGTTACATCTTATTAAGATAATCTAAGTCTTTGCTTACTAAGTTTCGTAAGACTACTAAAATAAGCAATTAACGTCTACTTCTAACTAAAAGAGGCTATCTCCCCTCTGTTATTCCGTTTCTATTTGCTAACTATCTCTCACTATTTATGCATCTGTACTAGAGACCGTAGCTCTATTCAGCTCTGCTTGCTTTTTAATTTACACACTTTTATTAGGGGAATCTATTTTTAGCAGTCGCTTTCCGCGGCTACCTAAGTAGGCTAGCAAATAGGTATGGGACATCCACTGTAGGTATGAGGGAGGGCTAGGTTACTTGGTAGTGGGTAGGGTTAGGGCTGGGCTGCTTGGTGTTAGACTATTGACTGGATGGAGTACAGCACGAGATGGATTAGACGAATAGGCAAGCAATTAGTCGTATTGATACGAGACGAATCACTGGTGAGCTACTCTAGTAATTATAGGACATATATAGTCCTAGGCTGACTAAGATGAGCAAGGGTCGTTTAGGTTGGTCCAAACTGGGGCAGATTCTGACACTTGGCAGGTGGGTAGAGGTAGGGTATGGGGCGCCCTAGTGGGTATACCTGTGATAAGAGACTGTGATTAGTCAATTAGCTGACCCAGCCCTACGCCTACCTACCTGCCAAGTAACCCAGCCCTGCCCCTACCCATTTACTAAGCAACCCAGCCCTACCCCTACCCACCTCTTGGCAGCCCTACCCCAGCCCTATCCCAACCCATTTGCCAGCCTAGGCCTAAGTCTAATACTTAGTGCGTGCTCACGCTGCTCTATATTGCTTAGTAGTCATTCATGTCAGCATAGCAACCTGCGAGTGGCTATTATGGAACAAGCGGTGAGAATCATGTTAGAGCATCTAACTTCAGTTGACAGAAGTGTTCTAGCAACTTAGTAAGCGCACCAAATAGAACAATGAAAGGAATTTAGAACTCAGAAGGAGCCGAACTGGAAGTGATGTGACCTCCCAATACGGTTATCCGGGTGGTCAAGCGGCTCTCTGGGTTCTCTTGTCAGCATACACCTGCTGTATCTCAGTAATATTCGTAAAGAGACTGCCTTGCAACTTTTTAAGAGCCCCAGCCCCACCGTTGTGTATAAAAGACCAGAGGCCGCCGCTGTCTGAGCACCATAGAAGGCCATCATTCCTCCAATATACGTCGAGTACACCCTCTTCGCCTTCTACCTCTACTCCGTCATCTATCCTATCAACATGCAAGTCACTATCCTTCCTGGACTCCTCCTAGTTCTCGCGACCCTCACGGTCGCGAACCCCGTCCCCTCCAGCGCAGCCGACGTACCAGCCGCCCCCAACACCATCATCCTGCCAGCCAACTTCAAAGTTGAGACGCTCCCGATCACCAACATCACCGCATACCGCGAAGCCGTAACCCTACACAAGCGCATCCCCGACTCGTGCTTTGAGTCTTGGCACGGGCGACCGTACTTCCAAGTCTCAGACATCCGGGGCCTGCAGGGGTGGTTCGACAACAACGGCTTCGCCGTGAACGAATTTATGGGGGCCATCTCAGTCAAGTCGTGGACGTGGGGTGACGCAAAGTACTGCATCTTCAACTGGTACGGCACACAGAACACGCACATTAGCCACAACCAGATAGCCACCAACGTGCAGTACATCACGGACAAGTGCTGGGCGCGGGGCTCGTCTGCCGGGGTTTTGTAAGTGTACCGCGACTTGCGTCTGCGTTAGAGTTCGGCTTGCTGATGGGTGTTCACCTGTGTTTTTAGCTACGGCGGCCTTGCGAGCACATACGGCGACAGCGGGCTTTCGCTAGACGGGTATGCTATCTCGTCGAATGCGAAGTGTCCAGGCACTTAGGCTATGAGAGAGGTCGAACAACCTTAGGTCTATCATTGAGCTTGCATAGCTTCTATCGTGCCAATTGTTTCAAACTGTCTTGTTAAACGCTAGAATTATACTCAGCACCCCCAAATTACACTAAAAATCAACTTTCTGGTCCTCATCATCCCAACAACTACTGGACGAGATATTTAGGTTCAGAAAAGGCCCCAGACGCTAAGGGTAGGGTACCTGCTGCTTTGCCTGTTGCGACATCATCAAGCTGCTTAGAAAGAGCTTCGAAGGCGTCCCAGCTAATCACTTGCACCCAACCACCGTATGCCTTAGCTCGAGGCTCTAAGGTCTGTTCGAAGTATTTGACCTGCCCAGACTGGTCTGGGTGATTCTTGAGACTACTGCTGAGAGTCGTGGGGCATTCAAACACATAGTTGCCCTTGACATGTATCGGAGTTGACCTCGAGCCCTAGACTATTTAGCATAACCCTTCTCTGAGCTATAGTAGTGCACACGTACAACTGGGATATTGACTTCAACCATTCCGTGCGTTTCATACATCCATTCTAGTGAAGATGTCGAGTCGTCGAAGAGCGCGATGTTATCACCTTGGAGCAAGACGACCTTGAGACCTTCAACCTTAACCTTTTCCTATAGGATATAATTAGCCTCTACTATGCTATCGCTCAGTATTTTCATACTCCATTGACCTCTATAATATTTTTAGCAGCCCGCAGCTTCTGCATGGCCTTCACAATGAAGTTATCAAAATAGCCGGTGACAATGGCCGATGCTTGATCGCCTGGTACACACAGACGTCAGCAGGTGAGCAATGCGGTTTTCGCATACTGAGCTAGGTCTGATGGAACTGGTGTGAATTGCTTCAGCTTCCACGTGATGAATGCCGTCGTCGCATCGGCAGCGTTCTCCAATGCGGGCATATAATGATTCTCATGGCCGAGGCCTTTCCGATAGTCTCCCATGTCAGAGACCCCTTTGATTACCCCCAAAGCTTCGACATCTATGTAAGTGCACACCTGGAAGAAGGCATTGGCTTCCATCTCCAACGCTCCAACGTTACGGAGTTGCTATAGAGTATTATCAGACAAAGTAGATCAGACTCATTCATGCTTCCTTAGAGTCGTTTTAACTCGTTCAAATATATGTCCAGCATCCATTCGCACAGAGCAGCCGGAGATAAAGTCGCCGTACTTCCAGTCCTTTCACCCAGTCCTTTTGACAAGTTTGACGAAACCCTCCATACACTCACCTTTGGCTCCAACCGTATACGCGTCAGCTGAGAAGACTGCTTTGTCCTTGTCCATCATCCGATTCCCTTGTTCATAGTTGAGAGCCTTTTCGCCAAAGATAACATCTCCACAACTAAGTCTTCGTTAGCTTCAGCGGTAAGATCGATGTCCTGACATACTCGACTCCTCGATTACTGATCGCAGCACAGGTGCCGACATGAACAACGTAGGTAGGTTTAATGCATACAATCTCTATATACCTCCAGCACGCATGGTATGAATTGCATCGATTATTCAGTATGTTAAGAGCAAACGAAGGGACGCTGAAGTTTCAAACGAAGGCACTACCTTCGTAAGTCTAGTAGAGTGAGGACTGTAAGCAGTTCAGAGTATAGAAAGTTTCATGTGTTCTGTTGTATATGATGCTGAAAGCAAGTTTAAATACAGTGGTATTAGTCAGTGGGCAACCACGTGACTATACATGGTACTTCTGGGTTTACACGGTTTATAAGCGGGTAGGCATAGTCTAACTCATAGCACCCTTAGCCTTAATTCTCAACCCTAGTTAGCTTCCTTCCAGGAAATTATAATGTCATCAGCAATTGTTAATGGAACATCGACTGCAGTCCCTGTAGCCCCCGGTTCGAGGAGCTTTGCGACGAGATCGAGGCCCAGCTGGCTGTCGTCGGTAAGATACGCATTGATTTTGACCGTTAATTGGTTCACAATTTTGACCGCCCACTTGTCGGTTACGGTTCTAAAGATAGTGAAGAAAACATTCCCGACATTATATGTCACTGATTTGCCTTTCAGTACCGCAAGTATAAGTTTCTTTTGGTTATCGCGTTTGAAGATTCTGGAGAGGTTAGTATTAGAGACGATATATATTGTAGACTGGCAAGACTTACGCGTTGCTCGACTGAGAGAGAGCTTCTTCTATTTGAGGTAGTCTAACTTGCCTTTCGGCCATTGGGAACCCAACTTCGCGTGATTGTAAAGGTGCCGTGGCATCACGCTGTATGGCGTCGCTGATGGCAGGATTCGGCAACGCACTGCTGAAATAGAAGAGGGCCGAGAGAACGATGCGATGGAGTTGCATTGTGGATTGTTATTATGCGGTCTTGAGGCTGGATAATGCTGCTGCGTATAGTGGTCAAGAAGTAGTGATAGAGCTGAGACAAGAATGAGCTATCCGCCTCTTTATATACACAGAAATGACTAGGGAGCTTTCTTACACTGGTCTCTATCACAAAAGGTCCGAAATATGCTGTGCCAGCTTCTCATGCACTAGCGTGCATTGAGACCCCTCAATTGCCTTTACTCAAGGCTTCTGACAGGCCGTACGTGGACCTCACTTCGGGCAGGTAGACAAGATAGCGTGCTGATGTGCTGATGCCCTGCAAGTCTTACAAACGCACGCGGGAGGCGCAGCAACGCTTACCAGAATAATCCCGAGTTAGGACCTACCCCAACTATCATTGTATGATAGTTGCCGCCCCTGGTATACATAGTAATTCACAAGATTACTAGAGTTTATCGAATTTTCTAAAACAGTACTAGTTCTTATACTATCCCAAGCTCTTGAATAGCTTTGTAGAAATTTATGCCAACGTCAAGAACATGCAGTAGCTTAGTATTATTTTCTAGACAGTATGTGACTAACTTACTTGTATCTGAACTTGGCCTTAATAGTAGAAATTAATATAGGGTTAAGGTTAGGTGTGATATAGATAAACTTGTCAGATTGCGATAAGTTATCAAAGATAGATCAAGATTGTAATAAGTAACTGTAATTATGAATCGATCGTGTCGCCTGTTCTGCCCGTTGTCTTAATCCCCGCTAATCTTACTAAGCCGATCGCAGTAGATCGTGCTCGCTAATTAATTACAGAACCCAGGTGCTTAGGGAAGCACTTTGATTCTATTCACCATCCAAAATATGCCCATATTCTGACAGAACTATACTCCATTCATATCCGTGTCTTCTCACCGGCTTAACTAAACTCTAATCAAAATTTCCCTGCTATAATTGCTTGCTAGAGCTTTGACGTTGGGTTACTTCTAGTTCATTTACATGCCAGAATATATTTATCCATGTTTCTACATATATCTATGAGCTAGGAATAGCCAGTTTTAACTAGAATGCTCTATTGCGTAATAAACTAAGACTTTCAAATTGAAGCTAGAGGTCGGGAGCAGCAGTTTCAGACGGAAGTTCCTGGCGTCTACTTCAAGTGGGTACAAAGTAAAGCTTACGTCAGACAAGGCATTCGTGGTACTATACAAGGTTTGTATCTATCCTTTTAGACCACTCTAGCAGCATTTTAGTTATAAATTTTCAAATCAAGGCAAACTTCGGTAAGTAGTAAGCTTACAGTCGATGCTGGATAGATTCTAGAGATTAAACTTTTGCTTAGAATTGTTGGGTAGCTAAAGTTTATTATTTGGACTAAGTAAGAACCAGCTCGCCCCATAATATTAAATACTTTTATCCTCTCTCAAGTACATAAAGAAGCTTTATCTTCCTCTTTTGACAGCACTGTAATTACAAAGTATCAATTCTAAGCGCTGAACTAAGAGACTTAGATATTCCTATAATGCCTATGCACTATTTATTTGCACCTGCGAACCGTCTGATACCAGTGAGCCTCTCGTAGCGAGGGTGTGTTCTGGACAAGTTTGCAACGCTAGTGGAGAAGCTGTCACTGTAAGACGAATACTTCCATTAAATATCTATCGAATACTAACAATTTAGTGTATTACTAGTGTACCAATTATCGACAGCCAATGCGAGTCAGCCTATGGGGATGGGCAAGTTCATTATACAGCAAGATGTGTTCAGTCACGTGTTTCCAGATGCCCAGCGGCAAAGTAGGAGTAGGAGATGTAACGGGCTGAACGCTCTTCATCCCCTCTACTCGTCTATGACTTCGTCTCCTATCTGCCTGCTGGTCTATCTGGTCCGATAGTTGCTTAGGTAACTAGCCAGCCTCTAGTTGTATATAGATAGTCACGTATCTTAGAGCTTAGCTCTCTATTGAATATAGTCTTGTTCTTTGGCCAGTCCGATCGTGCTTTTGTCAGATAAGTGGCAACGGAAGCTGCAGAATCCGGGTGTACAGTCATCTAGACTAATCAACTCATCTCTGCTAACTATTACTCCAACTGAGATTAGTCGATACGAGAGCTTCAGGTATACTCGAGAAGCTTCCGAATCTAAGTTCGATACGGGGAGGACGTGCTCGTCAGGCTGTCGCTACTCAATGGGAGACTATACGAACGATTGGCGACATGAGCGGCGCACATTCCCAAGGTATACACGTATGATGGATTTCGTGATTATTATTTGATGCGCTAACTTAATCGTTCTTTAGTGTGCTCTTTAGGGGCCGTGCGCTCAGCATTACCTGGAAGTAGAAACTGGAAACAATTGTGGTCATCACTGTACAGCAGCCTACTTTTCGGCAATGGGTCACGGCGTGGCGACACAGCCACACGGCTGACTGTTGATCTGCGAAGCGTATCATATCACAAAGTTATCAAAATCGAGTAGTAGCACATAGTTAAGGATTATAAACCGCCGAACGTAAGAAGACTTTGAACGCTCACCCCACCAAACCCACGCTTGTGCAACAGTTCCCGTCCACGGTGAACGGGGAATTCGGCAACAACCATTGCGCTCATATTCTCAACAGCAACACCAGCCCCTACTAATATCTGCAGGGCTGCACAAAGCGTTTCGCCTGTAGCTAGCGTGTCATCTACTACTACGATCGGACCATTCTTAGGTACCGCGCTTCGTTCAATCTCTATCCGCTTCTGTTCTGAGTTGCCACAGATCAAAGACGAGACATGTGATTGAGACTTCACAGCAGAAATAGTAGGTGGAGGAAGCTTACCAGCTTCGCGTATGAGTACTAAAGGGACGTTGACCCGCAAAGACAATGCAGAAGCAAAAACGATGCCGCCAACCTCGCAACAGGCTACCCCAGCGACATTGCTCCAGTCGCCAATGAAGTGACTTTGCAAGAGAGACGTGCACAAAGCTAGCCCGTTTGGCTGTTGAGAAATGTCGAGCACATGGCGAAACACGACGTTTTGGCGTGGGAAGTTTGGTGCTGGACGCACCATGTCAGCAAGTCGCAGTAAGTCTTCGTGAACCAAGGGTAGCAGGTGGTCTTCGAAAAACCTTCTCGCAGCTTCATTTCCGTCAATTTCATTGTCGAACATGACACTGGGTCGGTAGCTCAACGCCTCTTGACGTGGTTCAACTGGTTCAATCTTGTTGCTACGCGCATAATCAACACCCTCATGGTCGCATCCCTTACGTGACCATCGAGTTTGTTCGCTAGCTTGTACATAAACCTCGAGAAGCTTGCTGTTTGGCACAAGATGCGACAAGGCAGCAACGGCTGCTTTGTCTCGCATACCGGTAATCACCAGTACGCCCACATCGGCAGCACCATGTACAACTCTCATAAATTGCTCCTCTGGCAGCCGAGGTTGGTATTTTACTTTTTCCTTGAAGTATGCGGTCAACGCTGGGCGATGTTGTTCCTTGTAGGCGCGATCAGACAGCAGTCGATTGGGGTCGGCACTAGTAGCCGCCGCGTATTCCCGCTTGATAGCTTCGCTAATGCTTACAGCACGAGATGTGAGAGCACGTTCTGCGAACATGGAGACCCACAAATCGGCGCAATAGTCTTTTCCAGCGCAGCTTTCGCCAGTGACGAGGATGATGAGCTTCGGACCCAATGGCGGCTTCGGGAGTGGACAGGCGTACGCCAGTACATTTTGCGGATCCAGTGTATTTTTAAGTTGAATGAGCTGATGCCAGTTGACCCCGAAGGCTCTACTAGCAAGTGCGGCGTCCCTCGGGTCGGGCCCAAGGTCAGCACTGTAGGCCCCACTACACAGCGGCAGCAAGTGATCTGCAACACTGTAAACCCATTCTACCGCAGCTCGTGCGAAATCGGTACCATCTTGATCACGAGGCCAAACACCAGTTATTACACAGGCAAAGTGCCAGTCTCGGCAGCCGAAAGCAGTAGCTTCAGCCGCAATGTCTCTAATCGCCTCTCCTCCTTGCAATAGATGAAGGTAGCACAGTGGCGACGGGCGAACCTCCACCGCTACCACCAAGCGCTCAGCTACCTTGGGATTGCCTATATCCTTCATGAACAAGCAACGCTTGAAAGACGACGTCTTGCCCCTACCATGCCCACCATGCATCTTCGAAACGTACATCTCTGTATCAAACAGACCAAGGCTGTCTACCACCTTCACTTCGTGTTCTTTTGCTCCAAGATGGGAACTTACGGTCGTGGAGACCGAACATTTCGTAGCGGCGGATGCCGTCGTAGACTCGATCGTGGTGACGCCGAGATGTAGTTGACTAGCGTCCCAGTACAAGTAGGCATCTGCAGAGCAGTTTCTACTGAGCTTTCTGGCGATGAGTTCGTCGAACCTGCCGAGTTTGAGTTGCGCTTCAAGACTACCGCTAAGTGGCACAACCCAGTTCCGGACGATATGTACTGGAGCTGTATACGCCCTGAAAGTGACACTGACGATGATACCGAGATTTGTTCCTGCGCCCTTTATTCCCCATAGAATTTCGGTTTCATTCTCTGGTCGGACGGACATAACTGGTTGGTGGTCACTTGGAACATGGCCCACGCAAAGAACCTGACCAGAATCAACGCTGATCATAACAGCACCCACGATAGCGTCGCAGGTCAGGCCATGCAGTCGAGCCAGGTGTCCAATCCCGCCTTGCAGCCACAATCCTGCACCTACACTTGGGCGTGATCCCAAGGGCACTGTTACGCCTGCCGCCATAGCTTTCTCGATCACGTCTCCGGATGTGCAGCCAGCCTCGACAACAACAAGGGCGCTGGAACCAAATTTGGCAGTCGAGCCTTCCTCTTCTGTAGTATGAACATATACTTGATTGAAAGCGCTCATGTCGACTGAGATAACATTATTCCAAATACAATGGCCGCTATGTCCCCCACCAATAACAGTCAAGCCGACCGCGTGCTTGAGGGCCCACCAAACGCATAGCTGGATGTGATAGATTTCTGTTGGTCTGCAGATTGCTGCTGGTCGGCGCAAGTGAGCCTCTCGATTCTTGATGTGTCTAGCTGTCACGAGCGCTGGCAAGGACGCTGTGAGCTCTGATACTTTCATCGCATGCTGATTGAAAGCCATCATGATATCTGGCGAGCGGAACGTCAGAAAACCAGGATATGCGTCCTCACGACGACCCAAGGCTCGGCAAACGTTACGCCACTGAGTTTGAACAATCTTTTGCGCCTCTTCATCGTGCATTACAAAACCTGCAATGAAAGGGCTGAAGTTATCCAAAACCTCATCTTCATCAGCCACCCTGACGACTCCAGTCGGGAAAACGGAAGCGTGATGGCACACTAGGCCATCAAGGTACAGGTTTCCATCACGATGAAAAACTAACACCATCCCGCCCCTTCTCTCTCCGAGCATCTTCATTGCTTGTTCGATCGTTTTTTGTTTCGATTGAATGCCATACATGCTGTGGCAAAAGAGGATCAGGTCGTATCCCCTATCTTCGTTGATCCCATCACTACAGCTACCACTATTCGTGCTTTGCTGTGGACCAAATGGTAAACGATGGATGATCGCCGGATCTTCCAGGCAAGGGAATCGAGATCTCATCGCAGTATTGGTCGTAAGCCATCCTTCTAGACTTGTTGCAAACAATTCGTTGGGCTCAAAGGCTTCATATCGTCGAATCTTTCTCCTTTGATGATCAGGAAGACCACCGAGTACACTCTGAGGGCCAGGTCCAATTTCAAGAGCAGAGATTTGGGATCTTGAGTCGAACAGTGAAGCCAGGACCTGAGTCAGCTGTGGGATGATGAAATCCTGATAAGCTGTCGAACCCTGCACTAAGATTCTGAAACCGTTTTCGTACTGTATATCTGATAACGTTCGCTTTGGAGGCGTTGTATTCGTTCCGGTTTGCGACCGGAGGGCGATTTTTAAGTCTTGGAGAGTCGCCATCCCATTAGTTTCTAGAACGCTTAAGGTTAAATAGCAAGGAGAGTGCCTTTCGTTAATATCAGTCAATCAATAAAAAATTCACACTTTCATACAGGTGCAAGCTCCAGTCGTTGTAAGCCGGTGACCTTAGATGCCACATCGAACCTCTCTTGCCTATTTATGGCTTTACCCCGGCATCAATCGCTGATTCTAGTCATTTCATTACTTGAATATTTACCAAGATTCTGGTCCAATCAAAGTCTAACACTTGTCGAGCCAGTTCTTCCGTACAAACGCACAACAGGCGGGCCGATGTGCCGCCTGCGATGAAAGGTAAGCAGCACGCAGAAAGCGGAACGTGCAAGTGTATGCAGATGTACATATCAGTAACTTGGCGTCCTTCACGCCTCATCAATGCAGCATTACCTTGTGTCACCTTCCAGATGAAGGTTAGTCCTCATAGGTGCGACATGCGCGAACTGCAGGCAAACTTTTCTCGTCTTGCTACAGCATTAGATAGCAGTAGGCCTATCATGCGTGGATCCACTCATAGTAATTAGCGAGTCATGATGATGATGCTCTCCCAGGGTGCTCATCCCACGTCTGGCCAGTTGGTGCAGTGAGCAAAAAGCGCAGAGTGTATGGCTGCCACCGCACCTACATGCATATGAGCGCGTCCAGTACCTGCAATCTTAGCTTGGCTCTGCTGGGAATTTTCTCCAAGATCAAATGATCATAGTGAGCCAACGGGTGCTGATTCACGTTATCAAGGATCTGAATGGCAGCAAACACTAATTGCCCGCGGACTCCAGCTGCGCTCTTATGTATCCTGCTGTCTACGTTTGTCGATGACTAAACTATCAAACAGTATCTTCCTGTACCTCGGAATGCCGTAGGCTTCCCTATGGTTCTTTATAGGTAGCACAGCGGTGGCTTTCACCAAACAGTTCATAAAAAAGGTATTAGAATTATTATACATGATTTTATCCATTTAGCTTCAGATATAGAAGATGTCTCTCAAGAACATACCCAGCACCTACAATTGAGGTGTTGAAGCTATACCTGCTGTCGCAGAAGCCCATACACAACTCAAAATCAGGTCGGATAGCTCTTGCCAGCGTGATTATTACTTAGTGTTGCGATGATTTGTAGTTCACATTGTATTTGCGTCCAGAGGCTGCAGTGTAAGAGCTACTCTGACGCACTCCAGACGCAGCCGAAGGAGTAGGAGTGGGTGCACTGGTCTCTACAACTGAGGATGGCGTGGGATCACCAAATGGGTTGACCACAGAAAATGAAGTCATTTCAGAGAGTGCGGGAGAAGAGGAGTTGATCGTGGTTGTGCTGAAGGTCGATTAGGGCGCAACCTAGCTCAAAGAAGACACCGGTAGCGTAGTTGGGCATCTCCTTATGAAAACGACGTCGTTACCGTTCTGTACTACACCAACGTCTCTGAAATAAAGGCATGCATATGGATAAAGGCCACTTTTAGTGTTTTGAAGTTGGTATCCGGCGCACCAGGGAAATCGATCGCATAGTAACGAGCATTGTTCAGGGTTTGGGGGTTCATGTATGTCAGTGTGGTGGCTGCGGTGGAGGAAGCGCCGCATGAAACTTGATATCCAGATGTGCATTTTACTTCGAGCCGGAACAGACGATCTGTGAGGTTGATTGCACCAGAGGACAATCTGAGTCGCCGACATATACACATGATGATTAGGAAGGGTTGGGGGAAGACACCGCAGCTGGCGTGCTAGAAACTGGAGTGCTTGAGATGGCGGGCGTTGACTCAGGTGTCGGCTCAGGAATAGGTTTAGGCGTCGCTTCAGACGAGAGAGAAGAGCTCGATGATTTCAGAACAGGAATTGGGGCCGATCCACTCGACGTAGCAACGACTACATCAGAACTGGATGCAACTGTTGTATCATCACATACTTTGAGATACAGAGTAGTAAAACCCTGACTAACTGATTAAAAAGATCCAAAAAGTATGCAATAGGCGTCGGTGGTGTTACCTCCAGGCACAATAGGTGCAACAGTGAAACCTGCACAGGCACTGTCCCTGGAACATCTCGCAGCGCAGGTAGGTCCTGATGATATGTCGATTGGTGTCTTAGTCACAGATATGGCGTTCAGTGGCTGGGAGGAGCATCTGGCTTGGTATACATTGTAACATTTCCCATCATCTGATGTGTATTTGCAGTCTGCAAAACCTGTGACTGGGAGAGGCAGACAGTTTGATACCGAAATGCAGTTTGTCGAAAGTGAGCTTGTTGGAAGTAGAGTGACCAGGCTAGAGCTTGATGGCAAATCGGGAGTAGGTGAAACGATGGACGATGGCAGTATCTCAACCGACCATGACTGGACTTCGATGGATGATGACTGTACCTCAGCAGACGAGAACGGCGGCATCGTCATAGAAGATGGCAGTACCTCGACAGAAAACGACTGGGTTTCAGCAGATGACGATGGTACCTCGACAGAATGCGAGTATTCTCCAATAATGACCGAATTCAACGCCGACGAGAAAGCCGAAACTTAGATAATAGGAGTCGAAGTGATAACTGAAGCAGAAGAGCTAGGCTTTACGTTCGTCTGTGTGCTCGAGCCAGTGCGGCTAGTGGGCGTGGTAGTCTTCGAGTTTGTGCATGAGGTCGACTGCACATCATCCGGCGAGTGTGGTTGGTACTGCGCTGCCATGCCAAGCGAGGCCAGCAGCGCAAGCAGCAAAACTGTGAACCGCATGATTGATACTATTAAGAACAACAATAGCGAATGAGTGTAGGCTTCTCTGTGTAAAATCCCAGAAAGCAGCCAAGGCAAAGAAAAATGAACGGCTTGGATGAGTACCTCCTTCTTAGGTCTTTGGGCCAAACAGCATATATAGTACGTTTTCGCAACGCGCGTACAAGTAGGCGCCCATTCCTCCACGCGAGAAGCCACCTGGACAACAGTACATCTCCAAATTTTCACAGTAGCGTATCACACGTAGCTAAATCCCGCGATTCTAGGTATCAGGAGTAGGAGGGTCTAGACGCCATGTTCTTGTCGTGCACCAGTGTTGAGGTACCTATGGTGGTCGAGACCCTTAAAAATCATATGCAACTCGAGCACAAGGGCTAGTACCTATCGAATACATAAGCTCTCAAGCCAGGATGGGAATCAACAACTAGGCGTGGTGTCAAATTTCCCGTGCAGGTAAGTAGACTTAGACCGCCCATTGAGAAAACAAGCAAACAAACACGTCTTATGGGGGAATCCTCTTTCATCCACCCCCACAACACGCTTCATGCATTCTCATAGTGGGCGCAGGTAAGAAAAAGAACCACCGTATTTACCCACCGAAGGTGTCACTGGCATGCACCCTCGCAACATGCACCTGACGACCATCTCCTGAGTCGCGTGTGCTGCGCCTGAGGCTGAACCTTATTGCCTAGTCCCACATCACTACTGGACAGATTTACACAAGCGTCCAAGCAAGCGCCACCTACACAGTATACGGCAGCCCCGAAGCGCCTTACGACGACTCGGAAGCGTTTGATGACAATATTACACACACGCGGCGCATTAAACTGATTGACCAAGCCGCTAAAATCTTCAAGAAACTCCTCAAAAGTGTCATAATTAGGCGAAAGAAAGCTGTCTTAGATCCATCCAGTAGAGAAGACAAATTGATACTCCATCCGGGTGTACCTCAAATTTATATGGCACTGATAGAAGGATGTCAGTGATGACCGCTCGGTTTGCAACGGGTGAGGAGCTTTGTATATACTGCCTGCAGCCTGTAGAGGTCTTAGTACTATTTAGTGAACTCCAGCATGTCAAAGAACCTTAGGTCTACTATTCAGCTTGCATAGCTATGATCGTGCCAATTGTTTGAGACTGTCTTGTTAAATTCTAGAATTATACGTTTGTATGGAGTGGTCGCGAGCATGTCAACTTCTTCCTTTAACATCTTTCTTGCCTATCTTAGACTTACTTCTACAAATGATCTCACTCTCTCTTTGATGGATTGCCGCAATTCTAGTGTAGATTTAAGCAAGTTGTTAGCTTTCCTCTTGCAGATTATGTTGTACCTAAAGCAGAATTTGTTGGCTGATTAGAAGCTCCAAGACATACTTTGTTATTTACTTGTTGCTAATGCAGTATCGCTATACCAGATGTTAAGCTTTAGTATAGTGGAGAAGGCAATCCGCTGCTATCTAAATCATATTATTTAGGTAGTCTAGATTGATGGCAAAGCAATTAAGAAACTAGAGTTACGCTATACAGCAACTTAATGATAATCCTAGCAAACACGTTACACTGGTCAAGATTGTTTGTGTTACTTATAGGTAGGTTTACCAAGCAATTTTTATTAGCCTATTAGTTTTGGTGATATATATGCAAGCCTAAATCTAACCGTAGCTTTATAAGTACACCTTCATGTGGTCTAGTAGCACCCATCTCTAGAAGCCTAAGCGCTTGCTCGCGTCTATCCTTTGGTTCAGACTCGTCCCATTCGTTACATCATGACAACTCCTTCAAGGTAATCGTTCTACGCAAACCTTCAATAAGCAAACCCAAGTCGTTTGTTCTAGTGCACAGTATGAACTGACACGTGGCGTTTTAGCACGTTCTTGAAGTCTCATACGAGAAAAAATTGCTCGTCCCTACTCTAATATTAAACGAATCGTCTTTAGAGGTAGAAGCTCTGTAAATTGTAGGAGGGTGACATTTCGACAAACAATTAGTACGAACTCATTGATCTACGTCAGAAATCTTGCTATCTAACCTCACATCCCATCATTAAGCATTGCCTGTACCATCCTTACATGCCTATCAGCGTTTGTCTCACTCCACTCTGTATCATAGTTGAGCCCATATGGCCAAAAATGGGAACCACCACAGTTGATCTTTGCATTCGGTCCGTCAAAGCTTCGAAGTAACGGTAAGGCTGTCCTCCAATCTCCTGATGCACATTTGCTATTAAATGCCGCTGTCTGGCCCACCCCCAACGTGTGTGAGATTTCATGCATGGCCGTGCGTTCTGTCATGTATGCACGGTTCGAGCCGAAGCGCAGATCGCCGTTGTAGTTGGCTTCAGCAGTGGGAACGCCTGGTGCGTAGGCGACGCGAATAGTCTTGTTGGCTGTTGAGAATTTGTGGTAACGAGCAACAGCTTTGGTCATTGCCGCTTCGATCCTAGCGTAGGCGTCGGCTTGGTCCGCGGTTGGATTAGATGATTTTGCTAGCGACCAGTTCAGTCGTGCTGAAGCACCGCAGGCGTATGCTGCGACAAGGAGAAAAGAGAATTGCATATTGTGGAAATGCGGCTACTTGGTCGCAGAATAAACAACAATGGCTGAAGAAATGTAATTCCACGATGTCGCGGGCTTGACGCATGTGTTATATCGTATTCTTTGCCTAGAGCCACTCTAATTACCCTAATTACCATGGTCATTTGCGCCTTTCTTGTGCCAATGGATGTGACTGGAACGGCCGTGCAGCCTTATTAGGGAGGTGAGTGGAGGATCTGCAAGGTTATCGATATGTATAATGGACATTTTCTATTTTCTCCCACCTAACAAAGATATGAATCCAGGCATGCATATTACATGACTAGCATGATCCAATCTATATTGGCTTGGTGTTGCGGGTAGATGACCTGAAACGTTCAAGCGCGTCGGAGTATTGATTGCATTCGTTTATCTCCCCGCACGTTAGGAGATTATCATCTTGGCAGTGTTTTGCAACATCCGGTTGTACCCACACCTTCTTGAGGAGTTGTTGATTATTTTCTCACTTCACCGTTTGTACACATGGGGTGTGTACGATCTACAGCTATGCCTCTTCTGATAGTTATGATATTCGCTTGTTTGTTCAGAACAGGTCCTTAGGTACTTACAGCAAACTACAACAACACTACCTTTTCTTCCTACACTAAAGAGATTTTGAATCCTCCCGGTAGTAGTTTTTGGTAGACGCCAAACATATGGTACTTCTTTGCAAACTTCTTCATGAATGCTACCTTATCAGTACCATAAGCTGAAAGTGGGTCCTGGTCCTTATCGGCATAGTCGAGGTAGACGTATTCCACCGCTGTACCCTTCTTTGTCGCAAACTTCTGGAAACCGTCGGTTAACATTTACCCAAATCAACAAACAGTTTATTATACTTAGTCTCAGACCAGGACAGATATAACTAATACATGGTGACGTTTTCGCTGTAGTACTCCATTCCAAGCACGTTGCCACCCTTGGCTGTACTGTTCGCTGTGTAGCTTGTAGCCCAAACCTGTTGTAAGCACGAGACGCGCCACTGGTCAGACGCCTTGGCTTTGAGCTCCGTAATGATGATGTTGCACAGACGCGCAAGATCAATCTTGAACGAGAGGGTTCGGAATTAAACTCTGTCGGCTTGCGTGAGCAACAGTATTGCATCAAAAAAGTAGTAAGACTCGCAATGATAGGTGTACCAAGATAGTAATGGCTGAGAGCAGATTTATCTCCTACTGAGCTCTCACCGCGAATTTTTATTCTATTTACAGAGCCTGCATGCTAAGATAACCCCTTACTAAGCCTTTACAGGCTGGCCGTTAGAGCTAAAGAAGCTGCAACCTGCAAGAATAACATTCCAGTTCTCACTTCCATGAAATCTCTGCGCAGAGCGTAGATTTGGGTAAGGAAGAGATTCCTGATCTTGGCGACACCCCCACTGTGCATTGAATGCCATATTCGCAATCGTGGAGCAAGGAAAGTTGAGAGCGTAATGATTGTCGTTACACCAAGCAATAGCATCAGCACCATGGCAGGTCGTTCGAATGCACTGCCTGGCTTGCACGATACAGCGATTGACACGATGCAGGGTCTGAATTCCTTGACCGATGCCGATGTGGGAGACGAGACCCCACCTGCTAACATTGCAATCCTGGGACTCCTGAGAGGTACTGTATTAGCTCTAATCCTTGTATTCTGAAGATGTTGAGGCTTACCCGTTTGACGATGGTAGCGCCCTCAGGCGCTGAGGTATCGATGGTCTCATCGTGGAAGACGGAGACTCCATACTCAGCTTGGACTTTGGCGTCGATGTCTTCCAAGTCCCATCCTTGGATGAACTTCTCAGTCCCATCAATCGTGATGATTGTACCCATCATGCCTAGAGGGTGGGGGAGAACGCTGCCCTCAGACTGAGTAATTTTGGTGAGACCAGCATCGATTGCAGCAGCCTATATTTGATCTTTTAGTTACTTCTACTATAAGGCGCGTGGTGAAAGAAGCGTACGGTGCATGTAGAAGCCAAATAGGCACTAGCAAGATATATTACAGTGGTCTTCATGATGGAAGTTATGTACTAGTATCTCGAGGGGTCTGGAAGAACCAAAGAAGTTGATTATGAGACGCGATGGTCAGAGGAGCTGGTGATATCGAGGTAGATGCAAAAATATAGAGTTATACTGATACTTATACAGGTTTTCTGAGCTCTTTTTACCCTCATTAATCTTACATGATAATAACGGCTTGTCGGGTACTAAGGATGCCCAGAAACTACTGCTGTTGGAGTTGAATAAATCGAGACCAGCGTGAGCTACCTAGCCTATGAACTGTAGCAATGCATCATCTAGGTCTTGGCCATTTGGAATGAAGTATAGCAGGTGCGAAATTTTGTGGATTTTCATCATCGCCCCGTGGTGAGCCTTATACAACGTAGTCCTCAATGAAGCAGTGGATTTGTTCCTTCGTCATCTTAGGTTTTAGGCCACCTAGACTCTATCCCATGTTTGAAAGCCTTCGCTCTACTAGAGTGCGCACAGACATATCTGAGAACATACAGATGCAGCTAGATCACTCGTACTCTTGGCGAGGCTGACATGTAAGTCCCGTTGACCTCCTCTACCTTCCTATCTAGTGCGCCAAGCTATTGCCTAGTATCTCTTGGCTAAACATAAGTGGGAATCAAGATAACCTGCAAGTATACTTAGATCCTGCTTGTTTTTCAACATAATGCGCGGTTATAGTCAGAATAACTAAGTATAGTTTTATTTTGAATTAGTGAAGATGATACTTAGGACCGAAAGTATAACACGCTCAACACTCTTTGGGACAACTCCTGGATGGGATCTTAGTGAAACCGCGGGATCCAGATGCCAGTTAGACGTTACGATCAATGAAAACGCTTCCTGCTTACGCTCCGGACTCTAGGTTAGGCACTAAGGATGCTCCCTGAGGCATTGTGCTGCAATCCTCCCAACTGTTCCTGGCCGTGCTACCGTCCCCTGACCTGGGAAGTAGTCGCATTTTCATTAGTCATGGTAAGGACGTTTTCCATCAAATCACTGAGTGAACGGATTAGCCCTTCATTTATGTCTGATCACGGCCGTTGCAGCCGTTGCAACACTTCATTCTGTCATTAGCTACCTACATATCCTCGGTTTCGTTGTTTCCAAGAAGTCTGCAGCCCGCAGTGTGCTCAGCTGGGGGAAGCAGTAAGCGTCGGATACATGGTTAAAGAAGACCAGAGCTGGCTATCCCTAGCTATGAACTAGATGCTAAGTGAAAATCGAGCTATCAAGAAACATGCCTCAATGGAAGGTATATGCTTGACCAATCGCTTGCAAGTTGTTACTAAGTACTCAGCATTGGGGCGTGAAGTGAAGAAATCATCTACCTATAGTATTGCAAGCAAATCTGGACAGAGCACACCAAAGTATTCGAAGTGATTGTTGAGCGCATTACCAACGTCTAAACTGTACACACAAAGAACTTAGAATTGCTCTCAAGTACGCACAATTTTGCAGTTTCATTCTAGCGCAATAACCCTGAATACATTCCCCCACAATTATCTATTGAAATGTCTTTGGTAGACTACAATTTCTCAATAGCGACGATTTGGCCCTCAGCGCTAAAATCAATCTTCTTCTTGATCAAGCTCTCCTTGACGGGATTCTTAGCCTCGAAGATCAAGTCCAACTCCTCAAGGGTACGCTTCTTAGTCTCAGGAAGCAAAAAGTAGAATACAACAACTTGGATCGCATCCCAGACGGTAAAGACAATGTAGGTCTTCCAGCCAATCTCCTTGAGCGAAATGGGCCATGCAAACTGGTTAAGAAGGCCGCCGGCGTTGACGGCGAGGGCGGAGAAGGCCATGCCCTTGGCGCGCATCTCAAAGGATAGGACTTCGACGGGGTAGAGGGCTTGAAGAGGGGTGGTGCCGACTGAATAGACCATACCGAACAAGAAAATCATCGCGACGGTGGCTTTTGCAGCTGACGCATCGGTGTCGTTACTGGCGGCGAACTGCGAAGACGCGACGGTCATGCCTATCCAAACGACGGTACAGGCAGCCATTGAACCCAGGAACATGGGACGCCGACCGACCTTTTCGACAAAGGCAGCGCCGATCAGAGCAAAGACGAACTGAAAACACGCATAGCCCAGGTTGATGTTGGACTGTTCGATGTCTTCCGTGTAGCCCGCTGTCTTGAGCACAGCTGGTAAAAAATAGGTCAAAACTCCATTTCCAGCCCACTGGGCGAAGATGGAAAAGACGACGTTGCAAGCCAAGCGGTAGCGGCTGGCGCGGGTTTTAAAGAGTGCGCTATAATCCCACCAGCGCTTGTCAGCACCATCGAGTTCGAGAAATTCCTCATACTCGGATAGCTGGAGTTTCACCCAGGCGGAATCTGGATTTCCGTAGCCATGCCACTGGGTGAGGACTTCTTTTGCTTGGGCGGTCTTGCCATGGACATAAAGCCAGCGAGGTGACTCTGGGGCAAACCAGACGAAAATAATGATAAGGGAAGGGAAGACGAGCTGCAGCCATATCGGAAGGGCCCAAGTGATGTTACCGGTGAGGTTGAGGCCACCACGGACGGCACCCGCGGCGAGAATGGAGCCGACAAACCAGAAGGTGTTACAGTACGCAGTGATGACAGAGCGCATTGCTGGATGAGCAGTTTCCACAACATAAATTGGACCCGCGGCGGAAACGATGGTGACACCAAAACCAAGTACAAAGCGACCACCTTTCAGCTGCGGATTGGACCCGTTGGTCATGGTCAGGCCGTTGATGATAGTACCGACGACGATCAAACCCGAGCCAGAAACCATGCCAACGCGGCGACCAAAGGTATCAATGATGGGGCCAGCAAATGGAAGCGCAACCACAGCACCAATCTGGTACATGGCGGAGGTCAGGGCCGCCCAGACACCGTCGGGCGTGCCATCGAACTTCGCAAGGAAGGTTTTGTTAGCTGTCAGACCACCAAACAAGCTTCCGTCAAAACCATTGACCGTCTGACAGAAGAAGCCTAGCAAGAGGCATCCTGCTAAAGCGATGGTTCGGATATGGAACCTGGGCAGAGGCTCGAGAGTATTTGCCTCATGAAAGGCTTCGCTGCCCTTCAGCGTCTTGACCTCAACGACCTCAGCCTGGAAGCAAAATTAGTCAGTTACTAAGTTATCGAGACATAGTCAGCATACCTTTAGGTCTATATCCATCTCGGCTATTGAGACTGACGTGCTGCCCAAGGATATCAGGAAGTAGGTGAGGTTGAAAATAAGAGAAGTAGAGACTGAACAAGCTGGACGCAACCCTCTGTATATGTACACAAATGCTGAATCGCTAGGCCATGTGGTCCTGGACCGCCTTGTAGGTACTACCAACGGAATGCTGGAATACCAGGCCGATATGCCGCCCCGACGAAGCTAGCCACCAAGCCCCATGGGGTTGTCGATAGACTTTCTAACCCAAATGAGTGCGGGGATTGCAATCCGCATTCATATTAGCCTAGCCCTGGTCACAAGGTTCGAAGACGACAACTGGAGAGTCGCTTTAACTGTTTTTTTCTTCGCTTGAGCTGTTGATGTTGGTCTAGCCAGAAAGTCGATTTTCTTCTCCTTCAATTCTTCACAGAGGTCGAAATAACTTGGCGGAGGTGTTATTGTCTGACCGCATCGTGCTCATCGAGGCTTGATCAAGTGTACCCTGGCTGATGGATCTCTTAGATGCATATGAAAAGGCCTAATGGGTACACGTACATAAGCGCTCGGAAATCCCGCTCCGATCAAACCCCCATGAGAAAGAACCGGAATGTTTGGTTGAGATTGTTGGGAGGCCCGTCAGCCTGGAATCATCAATATGGATAATTCGGCGCTTGCTCCGTATAAGGCACGGAGCTGCTGCTCCGGGCCAGGAAGAGCGCTCCGCGGCGCCGAAAGTGCATACTGATTGGTCGTAGTCCCAGGGTCTAGCCCTGCTCGCCGAGTTCTTCGAGAATATCCATAGAAGGTATGTCTCAACAGCGAACGTCCCTGTCTGTTGGTCGATCACACCACATGAGGTTCGGGGCCAACACCAAGCCGTTACAGGAACATGGGTTGAACGGACTCTTGGATCAATTCAATTCGCAACATCGGATCGTGTTCCCGTAGCTGGTTCCGTGTCATTCTTTTCGAGCATCGAGTAGGTGATCTTCTAACTCGGCTTCCATCAAGTAAATCTTCATAGTCACAGCTACTAACAGGACTAAATTCTGCCGACTTAGTCGTTGATGATGCTTCGATATGTGATTTGGCATCGTGGTCAGGGCGCGTGGGCGTAAAAATCTCACACCATTTCTGGGATGGCAAATGGATATGGAAATCAACTGGTTCATGCGCGGACAGACAAACTAGTATGAGGAGTATGAGACATCTAGGTCATTGACAGGGTGCAGAGACGGAGAGATTGCAATTTCGGTAGAACACGTTGCTGATACGATGAGCAGTCATACGAAAGCAGCGAAGAGTGGTGCATAGAGCAGACATAGACTGTGGTGACGGGAGTAGCACAGCTATCAGACCTTTCATGTGGTGTACATCAATTGCGCAATAAACCAAGCCCATACTCTTCAGTGAGAGTGCTGCGGCAATGCCCACTTATATCCTTTATCACGACGCAATGTTGGAAGAACATCAAATGCACATTGAATGTGGTGGCTCAACCCGATCACGCCTGGATATGTTTTGCAGCGTTGATATTGGGTGACTGCCACGTTGTAGGGGAATTTATGGAAAGGTGAAGAGTGTGGGTCGAATCGACAACGGAACGACGTGATTTGATTTGACGAAAGAATACAAGGCAGCGTAGTGCGGAGATTACGGGCGGGTGGACCAGCAGCAGAAGGCGTCAACTGTGTTCGGACTGGATAACCGAAGGTACGTCCAAAGACGTGGGCAAGCATTTCATGTCGTCTCCGACAGAGGCCGAAACATCGCACAATGCCTGCCCAATGGAATCCCGATTGTTCTACTATCGCACTTGTGGGCGTATTGTGGGTGCATCGAGAGGCCTTTCGAGGAACCTCGGGGAGGTCGGATGTGACGAGCGCAGTGTAGTTGGTCATGCTGTCGTGCGATGCGATATGCGAACGAACGCGAAGGCGAGGATGCGTCAAAGGCATTGCATGGTCAGCTGTGTACTGGGACTGTGACGACGGCGACAGGCACGCCACGGAGGCGCATCGGGAAGCACTAGACTGGTCGAATGTTGTTGCATCGTCACGCTGGAATCGCATGATGAGTGTGTGAATCCAGAACAGGTTATTGTTAGGAGGAGACGAGATGCCGAAAAGGAAAGGGTTGGTTGGCAAGACACGGGGCTTGGCGGGCCGTTCTCCCGTTGCGCTTGGAATCGGCCCCTCTCCAGTTCCTTGACCATCTCCATCTTGCCAAACGCGCCCCACGGGTTCGAGTCGCGTCAACACCCCGTTCGAAGTACGGCCTACTTGAACAAGCCAGATAAACCTCATTTGTCACAGATGAATGCGAATTGTGCGGCGATGACCAGGGCCCATCCGAGACTCAAGCCCACGAACCTAATACGTCGGCGAATTGGACTCCATCAACGAATTCCGGCAGGACTTTACTCATAAGAAACGCATCCACTTCAGCATCATCATCTATGATTCCCTCGCGCGAGTAAACGATATGAAAGTCAACATCTGGTCCATCTGTCATAGCCATCCATCAGTGAAATGCATTCGTAATGCATGCTCTGGCGGTGACACCTATATACCTCGCACGCTGCCCATGGTAGTGAGCCCAACCAGCATCACATGCCAAATGCTTCCAACGCCGAGATACTTGAGCAAAGCACTTGTTACAAAGCAACTCGGCTGCAGTTTAACTAACAGGATCTCACCTAGACTGGCTCCCGCCCATCACTAGGGATCAATTCTCTTCTCTTGGGATGCCGTCGTGCAGGTGATGCGGGTCGGATTCGGATTTTCGACAGCATCCCATGGTTTCCAGACTTGGCATCCATTGAACTGATTAGTTATAGGACCTGACGAATGCATTCCAGTTGGCGTTAATTTGGAGGGTATGGTGAATGATGAGTCGGGTACCTTCGTTATGTTCGTGCTCGTTCCTGCGGTTGCTTTGGATGTTGCTAGTGGGGATGTTTGCATGGCACTGCGCGATTTGCATGCGATAGAGATTGACGTCAAATTAACGTGGCTAAGTACCACAGTTCTTCTTTCTCCATTCGCTAACATACAACCGCTATCCACCGTCAATTTCCTGTTTCTTCAAAAAGCAGGCAGACAAAAAACGCGAGAATCTTGCTAAAACCGGTGACTGCTAGACACAAAGCAACCCAAACTACTAATTCTAGGATAGTGACCGCCATTATGCTTGTGAAGATCAGTGTGCCAGCGATGTAGTAGATAGCCCAGGCCATTTGGACTGGCCAATACTCGTCGGCCCCTTGCACAGCTGAAACAGTTGTGCTTCTACATCGACATTCACATTCCCTTGTAGCCAATGCTTTGTTGGCAACTTCTGGTAGGCTGTCCCGCAATCGGGGCTGTTTGAACAGACTGTTCCCAAGCCGCTCGCCGGTGCCATTGTCATATTCTTGCTCCGGTGTCTCGAACCGTGTCTTTCGATGTCCTGCAAAGACTGTGTGGATTGACGCCGGAAGTAGAGCAACGATATACCAAGCGGTAATGAAAAATGGAACTACGCAACCAAGTGCAGATCTCTTGCTGTACATTTCGTTGACCACTAGTGCCGCGTAACATACCATGAGGCAAACGGCGAGTGCGGCGACCGTGAGGCGTATAGTTAACCTTTTCATCTCCCACGCGTATCTTGCCAAGCCATTGCTTGCTTCGCTTCTCTGACGTGTTGACAAATGGGCCCCCTTCTCCGCTGCCAGTGGTACGAGGCCCAAAGCCCGAACTAAGATATCGCATATCCACGGTAGAGGCTTTGTAACATGTACGATGCGGCGCTCTGGCCATGCGACGTCTTTCAAAGTCAACGGTATGAGGCCCATGACTAATGCTGTTGCTGCAAATTGTTGCTTTCGACTTTCACCAGCTGCCTCGAAGACGCAGTCTGAGGCGACCCAGCACTTTTGCTTGTCGTGCCCGAACTTGCTGAATTTCCAGTATGGCTTGAAAGGCGAATACACCATGACGCTTTCGACATTTTCAGGACACTGGCCGCTCCCAATGCGGTTGCTTCCTGTTTCGCCGTCGGCGGCTGATAATATGGCCCAGAAGAAGAGAATGAGAAGGGAATGTCGCAACATCGTCGTGATAACAGAATGTGTTGAGATACAATCAACGAATTAGGTGTGTCCGACCACAGAGTTACGCAACAGATAGTATTTAAGTGAGCTTTGTCCAAGCTGGCACATGGCTATTCACATATCCTCATGCCAAGCATGAGCTAACTTAAGCTGTGTATCCAAGCCTGCCATATACGACGCATGCGGCGGATCGGCGATAAGGGTGTCCATAGAGATAGAAAATGGCCCTGTAATGATCCTTGGGCGCACGCACAAGGCGGAACAAAATGCTTGGCGGCTCGATTTAAAGCTCTGATATTGGCAGATGCGCCATTTGACCATCCTACAACAGACATGCCGTGACTCGCGTTTGCGCATACTTTCATGGCACATACGCTTGTACTACATTGTGTTTCGAAATAGCAAGATGGTGTGCATCGTCACACCCTAAATTTATTGCAGCAGGGTTACTGTGTTCTGAGTTAAGGCTAGCGTTGGGGCCAAAATCACACTCAAGCAGGCCTTGAGGCTCAGCCACTCAGCAACATCGACCAGATGATACATTGAAGCTGACTCTAACGCTTATCATTACTATAAGAGGCTAGTCTTGATGCCGTTCTGCCTCAGTCAGGTATCTCAGAATGTGTAGCGCGCAGTTCAGAATACACGTTACAGGATAAGATAAATGCGCACAGAGTAGTGAATAACACGATATCTGCGTGTAACCTGAATACGACACGAAGCCATATAATACAAAAAGGCTATTACAGCCCAATTAAACAGGTTCGAGAAGGTTTAAGCTGATTGTCGCGTGATGTACTGGTACGAAGGGGTAGGATAACCGCACTCATGGTATGCAATATGATTCCTGGTCGAACATAGGTACGTACGTATTTGCTAATCTTTTAGAGATGAACTCTGTCGCATAGTCATTGGTTCAAAGCAGTAAATTTAAACACGAGATTGGCGAAATGGGTAGCTATCCACATGAGGGCTAGATTAGTACTCGAGGAAGATGTCTTACATTCTGAGTCTTTTTTCGCTTTACCCATCTTGCATTACCTCCGGTGCTCGCCAAAGTAATGAAACAATGCTAATATAGCGCCTCGCTAATGACAAGATGGCTAGACTCCTTGCCTAGTGTGCTCCAACAACTGATAGCAACGAAATGTCTTTCTGGCAGAATAAATCCAACATGTGCTCCTAGGCGAACAGTCTAGAGCTTTGAGAGGTAATGCAAAAACGTTCAATGACCTCTTCATTGTTGTTGTCATCTATGCGTACCATCCAGGAGGTTGCGGGTCGGAGAGGAATTCAATATTCATGATTTCGAAACTGTGCCGAACTTTCAATAAGCGTCTAGTATTCCATCACTATCGAAATTTATATCACATTCATATTGAGGTACATTCAATGATATTGATTTGGGAACTGGTCGAATTAGTAGAATTTCATCGGCCTCATTGTTGCATAGTTGTTTGTCATTGTCATTGTCATTGTCATTGTCATTGTCATTGTCATTGTCATTGTCATTGTCATTGTCATTGTCATTGTCATTGTCATTGTCGTTGTTTTATTCGTACGATATCGCACACACCACGAAGTAACTGGGATATTTGGTAAAGCCTTCGGCAGAGAGGCGGAACCTGATGCCCCCACTAAACGATCAGTCACTCGATTAGAGGATGAAGCATTGAATATTCTAGTTACATGACTAGAGCTAGATCGTCATGGAAATCGATCAAGCAAACAAAATGATACTCAAAGATATTTGTCGTTGTTTCCTTTATCATATCTACCTGAAAGCCGCCAAAGCATTGTGGTTGATTGATGGATACCTAATGACCTGCTGCTATCGATTTAGCTAGGCAACTCGCTCGAGACTGTTGCGTGTTGATGCGGTCGGGGCAGTGGCCGCCACTAAGCATCGAAATTGTTTGCAGTGTCATCACATACGAGCGCCTCTGGGTGCAGGGTATTGAGCGTCGATACTAGTAAGCGCGGTATTTGTAACACTTCTTTGGTGGTGTTGAAGATAGTGGTTGGGCCGGTGGCTGGGCCAGTGGTGGCGAGACAAAATACGCTGCGCGCATCTAGCCGTCCGCGCGCATTGGCGGGTCTAGCACGGTACTACACCGCGTTCGCATACAAACTACGTCATTGGATAGGGGTATGCCCTGTGGCTGATGATGCATAGGTCAAACCCGCCATAGGCTCAGATGAGAGGCTTTACTCGAAGGGGTCGCAACGTTGGCCAAGAACCCACAATCGGAAGTTTCTTGGGGATCAGGCGTCCAACAGTACAGCCGCAAGGCAGTGTCAATAGTCGCTGGGCATAACGACCTTCACACAATCATATCGGCGAGCTGCAAGTTGAAGATTTAAAGCCTGAGGTTTTCCTCTGAAAGCTCTTCGGAAACTCATACAACAATCGCACATCATCTCAACTTGAGTTGGGACACTTCAAGACAATACAATTGCAATGACTTCCACAAACACCTCAAACGTCTTCGAGGCCTCAGAATCAAGACCATACAGCAACCAAACACCGACAATGCCTTTTTCGTCATCAAACAAGCCCTATGACGACCAAATGCACGACTCAAGCGACGAGGAGCTTACAAAACCGCACCATGACCATACCTTAGCATCGCAAGGTCTACACCTCGTTGTCGACTTTGCCTGGAGTAAATTCCGCAACATTATCAATCAAAAGATGCCCGATGGTCGTCTCGAGCCCCTCTACATTCAGCACTTCCGCCCCACAAAGCCACAGCTCAGGTTCGGGTATGCAGACCCCACGGACCCGACCAAAGAGCGAAAAGCAGACATTGCAAGCGGCACCGTCAACAACGTAGCTATTGATGGTGAATGCATGATCCACGGTCGCACGATTCACATCAAGCCGCTCAAGCGCTGGAGAACACAGTACAACTACCTCTCTCATGCCATTCCGTCAGCAAACTCCGATCCTGTGCCAATCAATTGGGTTGCGAAATGCACGCTAAAGCTGTGGAACTTTGTGTGCATCAATACCCAGACGCAGGAGCCGATTGCCAAATTCAGCGTGAACTTCTGGGCGATCAAGCAGGTTGGCAATATCTACTTTGAGAAGCCGAGGGAGATGATCAGCCAGGAGATGTTGGACGAGGTGGTTGTTACTGGTATGACTATCGTGTATATCATGATGACGAGAACCAATAATCCATTGAATATTGTCGGTGCGGTGTTTGCAAAGACAGGAAAGGTAGAGGGCGGTAGCGAGGTATAGAATTAGGAGCGAATAGGGATGGGCCATGTGAGGCAACTTTTAATACATGTTGTTACGTACTTATTAGAACCGCAGTAGAGAGCGTTGTGCTTCGTAGACCTTACTTTTGAAATTTTATCTCGTAGTGTGAAGACATAGAACCCAATTCGCTTTCAAAATGATTTGACAGTCTAGGTCGCTGCATATAAAAGCTGAGGGGATCTTGGTTCGGAAAAGTAGGGACAAGAAGGACACTACATGCTAGCATTCCTATAAGCAAACCAGATAACGTATAGCCGTATTTGGCAATGGCAAAAAACACTTTCTTGACTATGTAATGAGTGTACTGAGCATTTCCACAATCGCGCTGATTTAACGCCCACATGTATGTGTAGGTGTAGCCTTTGACAGCCACTTTCCCTGGCCATCACCCTCTGCTAGGTATTCCACCAGCGTGGAGGCGGACGGATTTGTATCCCTGGACGGATTTTCGATTTGTCGCACTCAGGGAGGCAGTAGTCCAGCATCTTGCTATGACAGTGGCTCCTACATCCGAGAGTTATACACGTTTGTTTTGCTTCCCTAATTCATTACTATTATCGCACGCGCATATTCAAACCCTATGTGCCTGTAAACCATGATTGATCAACTCATCTATCTCTTACAACGAACTATCTTGGTCATTGAGCGGACCGTTTTCCTATTCTACTTGTTGTTCCCTGTAGCAACTCCCCAGAAGTAAGCTACCCAAGCACCCGCGATCAAGAACAAAAGTGCTACAAACAATGTCATGCTAATTCGCCTGTTTCTCTGACCTTGAGACCCAGTAGAGAACGCTTCCTTCCTTTCGTTGATGAGATCGCCTTTGGTTATTCTTTGTTTCCGAGTCCATTGCAGATGTCCAACATCTGGAGTAACAAAGCCGCATGCGACAAGCACAGTCGCAACAAAGACGGAACCAGCGGCAAGAACTACATAGACAATGACGACGTTGTCATAGGAGTTGTTGTCGCGATCTTGGATGACACCAGTGATGATCCGGATAATGATGTTCATACTGTTGTTGACAGCAATCTTTACTGCATACCCCGAACCAAACACTTCTTGGTACCACATGGATGTGCGTATGGAATCGATGATGACGGTCGGCCCGAACATGGATGCAACGCCAAAGATACCAAATGAGGCCGCTGTCCCGCCAATGGTAGGGCCCCATGCAGCTAAGCACATGGATATGAGCATACCCAAACCGCAGAAGAGCATCAGAGAGAGACGGTTGCCCAGCAGGTCGACGAAAATACCAATTAGGGGGACGAGAAAGAAACCCAGATATTGCGACATGGCTGAGTACCAACCGGCTGTCACAGCATCAATATTGAAACGCTGCTCGGCCATCTCGGTCGCATTCTGAGAGTAGACGACTGCTGCGCTTGTTTGAAAAAGTGAAAAGGCGACGACGCCCCAGAAAGGCCAGGGCAACCTCAGCGTTTTGCCAAGTTCGAACTTCTTGTTGCTCTCCGTCAGCTTCTCACCCGTTGCAGGGTCAGCAGTACCCGAGTAGACCTTCATGCACCATCGGGAGAAGAACCAGTAGCCGAGGGTCATGACGTTTGTGAAGAGGTTCATGAACACGGCTGTCCAGTAGACCCAGCTGAAATCTCCGGTTTTCTTTGCGATGACGTTTGCGGTGGCCTTGCCGACAAAGGATCCAATCTTGCCGACACCAAGCTCAAACCCAAGTGTGGAGGCGAAACCGTTGGAAGGCGCGAACCATGAGCTAAAAATCTTGTACTGGGCGACCTGAGTAGCGATGTCTCCAAACGCTTGCACGACAACTCCGAAGATCATAAATTTGTAAGAGCGGACGGTGGTGGCAGCAGCAATGAAAATGGCGCCAACACTGTAGATGGCATTTCCCCAGAGCATAGCATCTGTTGACAAAGGTAAGTGAGATTGCATGGCAGTTGTGGGGAGAGAGAGCACGAACTTGCGCCACCAACCCTGTCGGTGACAAGACCACTGACAAGGATCAGCGCAGTCTTCATGAAGTCCTCGCTCGCTTCCAGAACCGCGTATTGGGCATTGTTGATATGCAATTGCTGTTCGTCGTCAATAACTGCACCGCGATTGAACATGAAGGGTGGGGAACATACCTTTTTGAGTGTGCTTTTCATTGCACCAGTCACACCGCCGCTCCAATGAGACCCAAAGCCAATGGCTGTCACCAAGAGTACAGCAAATAATTTCATCTTCATGGGAACATGATCTGTTCTCGCGGTCGAGGCGTCACTGCTTTCAGTTGCGGCATGGCGGCTGAGTTCTTGAGCAGAATGGACGTGGCCAGATTTCTCATCGTCAATGTCATCTGTTCCGCGGGTCACAGCAGCTCCGGAATGCATTGTGAATGAGTGCGAGGGCCAAATAGGTGGGTGATCAGATAAGATGAGTTATCATGGCAAAGCGAGGAAGCGGGTTTTGTACGGTTGTCTAGAACAGAATGCGTTACTGTAGCCCGCGACTCCACTGTCGGAGCAGCGCATCTTTCGGCCCTTTGTCTAACGATTCTGCTCGACTGCATAGCCTGGAAGGACGTGCGAACGCCTACGGCTTGGTAAGCATGATGTCGGGCCCACGGTGGTATGATGCCCAGCAACGTGGGAACGACAGTGACTCGACCTATACTGGGCCAGACTGGAGATGTTGTAGCTCAGGTCGGTATGACAATAGTCCCAGGCACGACTTTTGGATCCTCCGTGGCAGCACTAGAGGGTCCAAATCGGCAGCTTGGGTCATGACAATGACAGTGGTGCCGCCGGTGGTGTCGCCGGCACGCGCGCGGATGTGGAGCTCGGAGGGCGAAAATTTTATCAGATGATGCGAGATAAGATGCCAGGGCGGAGGAAGCCTTGCCGCATCCAGCTTGGCGTGCGCCTCTGTCCTTGGCATTTGCTGCTCAGGAACACGAGCCAATCGTGTGCAGCTTGACATTCACCACCTGCACCCGATTCACGGTGATTGCTGAGCTAAAGCTGAAGCTGCCTCTGCAACAGCCTTAGTTTAGGTTCAAATCTCACATCCTGCACACCCATTGGGTATTGCTACCGTGCACATCAGTGCCTTCCCAGGTCGACGCGCAGAATTTGTGCAGCACGTGAGCGGGCATATGCAATATCCGTATGGTATATTGCCATCTCAAATACCCAGCCTAGGAAAATGTCGGATTTCCAAAGCACTAGTGAACGCTTTCTAGCCTGGTTTAGAGACTCAGGGGGCGTCTTTCGTGATGATCTTTTGGAAATTCAAGATTTGAGATCCAAAGACGCTGGGCGCGGCATTAGTAAGTGCACCAAAGCTATCGCGTTGAGTCGTAGTTGTACTTATTTCTCGCCCAGTCGCAAAACAAACCATTCCTGAGGACACTAATCTATTCACAATACCAAGGGACCTCATCATCAATGTACACACGTCCAAACTTGCTGAGAAAATCCCTGAAGTCTTTGACGACCCCACAGATGAGGAAGACGAGGAAGACGAAGTTGAACCTTTAGATTCGTGGGGCTCACTTATTCTCGTCATGTTGTACGAGTATCTACAGGGTGAGAGCTCACGCTGGAAGCCATATCTGGACATATTGCCGCAGACGTTCGAAACGCCAATATTTTGGTCCGAGGTGGAACTAAAGGAACTTGAGGGTACCTCTCTGACGACGGAAAAGATTGGAAAGAAAGAGAGCGACTCGATGCTGCGATCACGCATCCTGTCCATCATTACAAAGCATCCGGAGATATTCTATCCTAATGGCGCTCCTCGGCTAAACGAAGAAGAGCTGCTCGCACTCGCACATCGCATGGGCAGCACCATCATGGCATACGCATTCGATCTGGAGAACGAAGGTGACCAGTCAGAAGACGAGGAAGATGGTTGGGTTGAGGATCGAGAAGGCAAAACCCTCATGGGCATGGTGCCCATGGCCGACATGCTCAACGCGAATGCGGAATTCAATGTAAGATTCTCAATCGCTTGGTCGTGTCGCGCACTAATGAGACGGGGTTCTAGGCTCACGTTCATCATGGTGACCAACTTCAAGTCACTTCGCTTCCCGAGAGTATCCCTGCAGGGTCCGAGATATTGAACTATTACGGACCTTTGCCTTCGTCTGAGCTGCTTCGACGATACGGTTACGTGACACCTGAACATCGACGATATGATATCGTTGAACTGCCCTGGAGTTTTGTTCGCTCAGCTCTCGCCGAAGAACTCCAATTGTCGCAGGAAGCTATTGCAGAGATCGAGGTAGGTGCCATCTTCTTCTTTGCTCATATCAAAAGACACGTTATCTAACGTATTTCAAGGGTGAAATGGAGACAAATATGGATGCTGAGCTTGAGGAATTCTTCATAATTGAACGCGACTCAGGCGAGCCATCATCTCATGGCACCTTTACCCAGCCAGCAGTGCTCCGTGAGATATCCCCAGATCTTGAAGAGCAGCTCAAAACCTTTCTGAAAGTTCTCAAAAAGCGCGATTCCAAAAGAAAACGTAGTGGTTCCGTCTACAACACCGTCGTAGAGAAGGCTTTGAAGGCTAGACTGGTACAATACCCCACTTCAAGTGAGCATGACGAAGCGCTTCTAAGTAGGGACGACTTGGGTAAAAGGCATCGCATGGCTGTCGAGGTGAGGTTGGGTGAGAAGCGGCTGTTAGAGGAGGCACTGGCTTTGATACATGCTGATGGAAACATTGCTCATGAGGATACAAATGGGGGAGGGGGCAGCAAAAAGGCGAAGCATGTCTCTTGAACTCCACTGTAAGCAAGAGAGTGTCTTCCTGTACTATCTTGTACAATCTATACGTATTTAATGTAGTTTAGAAAAGGTCATGCCCATTTCGTTCCTAAGTAAGAAACAACTATCATAGTATTGCTCGATATCTCCTCAAAATACTTTCCTATAGTTCTAAGCTGGTAATACTACATGCGTCAGAGATTAGGACTATAAGCTCTTTGGTAGTTTCGTTATAGACAAAGATGGAATAATGGGTTTAGGGTAGGGTAGGAGATACCAGATGACGACTGGGAACCATCAAATGGAAATGAAAGAATGAGCTCTCGGCACGATCGGGGTTTTGTAATCAACCCCGGGTAACTTACACCGATACCCCACTTAGGGGACCACATAGTTGAGTAGAGCAGTACAAAGTATAGGCATGGAGCATCACGATTATGATGTTGTAGCTTGGCTTGGCGTGCGCCATACCTGCCCATTTTTGGGGCGTGGAAAGATACAAGGATTAACGAGCCCCTGAAAAGCCTGCTGCTGGGTAACTGAGGCTGAACAGGGGTCGGCATTTCAAACCGTCCAATAGAAAAAAATTGATTATCAAGTTGCTCGTTTCCTCTCCAGACATGTCCGCTTCCAAAACCCGTAGCATCAAGTTTCCAGTAGCTTTTGCTGCTATTTTGCAGTCAGATTATCGCCCAAACTCTTGCTTTTGGCAATGTCGAGATCTACTAGAGGCTTTCTCGTGTGCTACTCAAATGGCGAAATGACAGTGAAGATAGGGGCCACACGGGGTGGTGATAAGACTATCGCATTGTCGCTATCAGTCTATTGTTCATGCTCACTATCAGCTCAGCAAACCGTTGTTGTGGAGATATGCGGTCTGAAAATGGGCCCTTGAGCCCGGGCCGATGATAGACTTATCTGGGGGGGCCTGCGTGTGGAGATAACTACGCACTAGCTAGAGACCGGACCGGTGAGTGCCTTATCTGGGGTTGATTGCAGGGTACCCCACAAAACATGGTCACAACTGCCGTCACATGACATTGGATATACCCGGGAGGGTGCCTCCCTTTATTTTCTTTCCACCTTCAGCAGATAGCAGATGAAGGATTGCACCATACCAGTGCCACTCCCGAACTGTGACAACTACGCTTTTTCCAAATACAAGTCTGGTGTACTTGCGTTCCTTGTTCCACGTCCAGAAACAGGCTATGGCTTCTCATCCAGCCAAGGACGACGAAAAGTCCAACAAGACCATGGACGATAATCAAGTCCAGGTCGCAGTCGGTTCTATCAAAGAACGCAACTCCTACACGCCCCGGACGTTCTTTCGGAGCGTCTTGTTTCAGATGGTCTTGTTTGGAACGTAAGTTGCACTCTTGAATTCGCGAACAATCTATTGACCACCACCTAGGCTATCGCTTGTCGGGCCTGCCATGTCAGATGCTATAACCAACCTGGGCGGTGGTGGGCTGGCTACACCGTGGCTTGCGAATCTAGCCAACTCGTTAAATTACGTTACTAGCTTTTTGTGCACTATCGTTGGTGGACCAATCATCAATAGAATTGGTATCAAATGGGCTTGCTTGATTGCAGCCATATCTATGCCTTTTCATGGATCTGCGTACTATGTAAACGCTAGATATGATAATGCGCCGTACCTTCTAGCCGCCAATGTATGTGAAAAACATCAAATCAGTGTAGGCTTAGGATTCTGCTAATTCGAGAAGGTTGTTAGAGGTATTGGAAATGGGTTTCTATACGTAGGTGAGACAACGGCTATGCTGTCGTATCCGAAGCCAGAAGACCGAGGATTTTATTTAGGTAAGCACAAAAAAGCTGGATGAAATTTAGACCTAGTGCCAAATATTTATAGGTATATGGTCGGCAATGCGGAACTCTGGTAGCGTGATTGGCGGTGCGATCAACTTTTCGACGAACCACAACGAGTCAAAGGGCGGAGGCATTATTTGGGCAACGTACCTGATATTCGTTGGCTTCGGTACTTGTGAAATCCCTAGAATGATTTCCGCTATGCTAATGATTGTCAGAATGCACTGGATTCATTTGGGCTCTTTTGTTGTCTCCGACTCCAAAGGTCCGCCGCAGGGACGGCAGCAAAGTCAACATGTCTGTTGAGGCCTCATGGAAGGAAGAATTTCTTGCACTATGGGCTTACCTAAAGGAAGGCAAGGTAGGTGAAAACACTTCTACTTGACAGCAACAAATTAACCCCATACTAGACTTGGCTCATGTTCATTCCTTCTTTCTATTCCTTCTTCTACGGTGGAACCATGGGCACCTATCTCTCGCTTCATTTTTCGGTCCGCGCCCGTGCTCTTTCGTCCCTGTTAGTCCGTAAGTAGGCTCGGTCCGCTTATAGCTGCATATATTGACCCCAAAAGCGACTATCACCATTCCATCAGTCATATTGTTTGGCAAGCTGCTTGACACAACTCGGTGGTCGCAGCGGCGCCGTGCCTGGATCGCATTAACAGTATGGGGGACACTACAGATAGGCTGCCTTATCTGGGTGGCAATTGAATATTCTATTCTCCCAGGAAAGGTGTTTTTGGATTATAAACTGTAGGCTCTTCGTAATCGATAAAAAGCTACCAAGACTAACTCTGACAGGCATTCCCATAAATGGGCCCAAGCCTATATCCCCTATCTTATTGTCTTTGTTTCCGGCTACTGGACTCAGCTTACCTTGTACTGGATCTTGAGTACACTCTCCAATGATGTTGGAGTGGCTTCACGCTCTGGCGGCGTGTTCCGTGCATTCGAGACTGCTGGACAAGCAATTTCTTATGGACTAAGTTCAGCAAACAACATCGATCACGTCATTCCGCTCTATCTCAACATCGCACTCTGGGTTCTCACGATACCTAGTTTGTCTGTGTTGATTACCAAGATGCCCAGGAGACCTGGAGACCTTGCAGCCACAGTGCAAGAGGATGCCGACCAGCATAAAGTTGTTTCTGGTGACGTCTTCGAGGGCAAATAAGTACATATGTATCTCTATAGACCATTATGGTCATCATGAGGCTTGTACAAATACAGAGGTAGCTCAATACGATGTCTTTACAATGGGGAGTAATTGATATCTGCATGTGCAAGTACGTACGTAATGGCTGCATACCAAGCCCAAAAGTCGATAAGACTTTCTTGACGTGCACGACTGAAATGAGGGGTCGCCAGTCGCCAGTTGCCAGTCGCCAAATTCTCGTATTTTCTGGTATAGAAAGTCATTTAATAGCACTTGTATTCGACAATTGCTGTTCCTCAGGCTGCTGGCGGTATTGATTGGGTCATAGTAAAGCTGTCATTTATTTGGCACCGACGTCATGGAACTGGCAAACATCCGATCCAATTATTGAAAGCCGTTTGATATCACGAGCCATGCATTGGACGCTCGAATGAGAATATAGCCGAAGTTCGATCCGGCGCCATGGTATTGGCGGTTTTATGACACGTGGCTTTACCAAGGCAACGGAGTGCCTACCGGAGGCCAGCCCAGTCACCGGCAGCGGAGGGGGCAACGCTCTGCTAGCACGGACGGCTTAACGTGGATCCTGGTATTACTTCACAGGATACCCGCTCGACGCAAAACGTAGCAAACTGCACGAAACGCAGAGTTGCAAAGCCATCAGGTCTTCTTCTCACCGTGGTTCTAAACAATCTCCAGTGGCCAGTGCCTTAACATCCTATTAGAGAAGACAGTCAAGGTCAAATGACAACCTTAGCGGCACGGACGACCTTGTCACCTAAAACTGAGATGAATTCAATATGGAATTGCATGGTTTTTACTTGATATCATTTGATTCGATTTGGTCATGACTTTGCTACAATGGCCTTGACCATATCGACCAAAGAGTCCTCAATGACTTCTAACTTGGAATCGCTATACACCTCCAGACAAGGCTCCTTCTCAAGAACAGCGCTCCACGCACCCCGGAACCCAACTTTAGTGGCGGAAGTAACGTCCCACGTGTGTGCGGCGGCAAACCACTTGATATCGTTTTCACCTAGACGTTCCCAGATGACGCGGTAAGCATCCGGTGATGGCTTGGCGAGACCCGCGAAATCACAGCTCACAAAGTTTTCAAGTGGCATGTCGATGTTTGCGCGCTCAAAGTAGCCTCGTACGCGCTGCACGTCACCTGCGGTAAAGCACCAAACAGTAAAGCCATTGTCGCGCAGGATCTTGAATGCTTCTTCGCAGTCTGGCCGGACTCTGAGCGCAAGGTAGCCGTCCATACACTGTTCTAGCTGGTCGTCTGTAACCACAGTCCGGGGATTGGGTACACCACAAAGAAATAGTGTGCGGTAGAAGAGGCTGCGGAGGATGTCCTTGTAGGGCTTATAGCCGCCCTGGATCGACAGGAAAGTATATTCCAGCTCTGCCGTAACTTGCCAAGTGTGGCCAAAGTGTTGTGGGGATATGGTGTGCTCGCGCAGCTTGGGCCCCAGGACAGCGTCAATGCGCTCGTGGAATGCGTCGAACGAGACGCACGTGCCGACAACGTCGAAGACGACATGCTTTTGGGGGGACATTGTGGATATCGTTTGGAAGAGGAAACCAAGTAGCGGCACTGTGAATAAGGGCTGTGAAGATATGTCTGATGTGTGCACCCAGTGTATTCGTGATATATAGTCTGCCAGTCGTGGTAGCGGGGCGCCGGCGAGGCTGTTCGTGTAGGGCAGGTTAGCCACCCCGCAGCTTATCATGCCCGGGCCGGTCGTCGGTTCCTGCGCCGGCTCAAGCCCCGGGCGCTGCGGCCGTCCCTGACAGGATTAGATAAGCTGGTCACGGGAGTTGACATCCGATGCCACTGAGTCTTGGCGCTATCCATCAACTACCACCAATGCTTCATCAGTCGAGTGCGCCTTTGGATGGCTGCGTCGCGTGTGAACCGATGGAAAGCGCTGCCATCCTGGAGTAAGGCGCTCTGTAGTCATGGCCGCTACCTAGATTTGGAGTGTATACGCCGTGCGACGGAGTAAGTACGAGACAGGCACACACCACCTAGGTAGCGACAGCAACCGCCGCGGCGCCATCTTTACTTCAACAGTCAACGCACGCATCTTCTTGAGCCGCATTCCAAACTCGAAGCAGACTTTACACCGTATCACCATTCGCTTTGTGCATACCCTATTTCCCCAGAACAGTAATTTGAATTACAACCGCCCAACGTCCGGGTAGTCGACAACCCGGTTACTCGTCTTACCACCAACATCCTTTCCGTATCCACATCCACAGTCGATTCGTACGTGCTGAGTAGTTCCCGCATTGATTGTACCGCCCAAGGCCATCCACCGATACATATTTCCGAACCACTGCGCCGAGCTCACCTATGAGCATGGAAGCACCACCAGGACCATCCTCTCAAACAGCTAATGCGGCTGGAACCCTCAGTTCCAAGTCTGACGAGCAAATGACCGGAAGCCATGTTACTCCAAATGCGCAATCTCATTCCACCGAATCCTCCGACAGATCGATGAGTCTCGAGCCAATACATACCCCTTTGCCCCTACCAGACGCCGATACATTTCCTAGCCAGCAAGCTTTCCTCCAAAGTCTGACTGCCATACCTTTGGATTCTCTTGCGGAGGACGATAGGAAGTGTATGTTTTGCCAGATGGCTTACGGAGAGAACCCGTATCCAGGCACCGCTTCCTCGGAAGTTCCAGTCAGACTCCGATGCAATCACGTTTTTGGCCACTGGTGCCTATGGCGACACTTCGGCGACTTTACCGTGATGAAATTCCATCCCCGGCCGCTACAGTTCCGGGTGTCGTCAAAGGGCTACCTCTTGATCCAGAAGCTAATAGTGCACGTTTCAAAGTACGATCAAGGCCATGATATTTTTCCTATCATGCGGCAATTGATGGAAGACCTTTGTCACTCGGGAGGTATCAATGACTTCTTCGGGCCATAGTGGGGTCCGATCGTAAGCCGAATACACCGGGACTTCGGGTTGAAAGACTTTGCAAAAGTCATGATCATGGAGAATGCTGTGTTGCTACACATTGCAGAGACTGAACCAAGATTTACAGGCGTTCTCCAACAGCCACGCAAAGAAGCATCATCTTCATATGGCCAGGACCCAAAAAGCAACGTTCCAGGAGAAAAGGACAATTGCTTCAAGTACAAGTTTCCCTTTGCTGTCGCTACCGAGCTGGCCAGGATCTACCAGGAATTTCTCAAATCCATGGCTGTTGTCCATCCGTTTGGTAACGACACTCTCAATGACTTTGGGCCTTTTTTGTCACAATGTTACATTTTTGTGCACAAACACAGTCCCTATGAATCGGAGTTCCAGGTTGACCAATTAGATCGCTTTCTCGACTATCATTTCATTCGTGCTTGCAGCACGTCAAGCAGCTCCAGCACGTCTGATAGCGATAGCACCATAGAACGCTATCGCCTGAGTTACCTGGTACCTTTCATCCATCGCTATCCATGTATGGAAGAGTGCTGTAAACACAGCATTGAAGGGTGGGACGACCTGGAAAAGCTGGTAGATCTTCCACCACCCTCAATGCTTCACTGGAAGGACAAGGAGAATCACCCCACCACTTGTCCCATCTGTTCCAAGGTTTTGTTTCTCATGGAACAAGATACCCGAGTTACACGCATTTCCGACTCGGATTCTTCCGGTGATGCCAATCGTGCGGCAGATGATCCTTCCTCTAGTGACAGCCAGAATGCACCTCGCTCCTCCAGCGATGATGAACAGCATCGTCAATCTAGCGATGAGACATCTCCTTCGTCTTAGACTGCTGATCGAAAGTCGGTTTCACAGCAGGTTCGTTTGGCTTTGTTCCAAAGTACATGTGTGTCCAAGCATGGCGTATCGCGATGACTAGGATATGTGGGGTTGGGAATCGACTTCTAATCCGGTCTTTGGAGGTATCTGGGTTTCTTGCACTGAGAGATGGTTTGAATGCAGCGATTTTGCTCAACACTTAGCATCTAGGCAACCCATGATTTCTGAGAAGAACGGGTTTGCGAATATGCGTCAACAGCACCAGATGCGCATGATTGAAGGCTGGATTGAAACAGCTGTACCTGATATCCGCGGCATGAACAAGGTGTTATTGAAAAGACCCATTTCTTTTTTTTTCCAAGAGCGAAACAATTGCAATTACACGTAACACATTTTAAATTCTCAGGCCTTTTGAAACCAAGGAAGAACAACATTGGCGAAGACTAAATAGTAGTTGATGCCTATTTCACATGCTCTCGCCATCCCATCTATCTCTCATCGCTCCCCTTCGTTCGACAGCCCCAACACACTCCATGCCGTCTGAACTTCCAACCCTGCCATAGTGTGCGACTGCCAGTTGTCTGCTGATATCCCTTTTCAAGTCCTTCATCTCTCTCCGCCACTCTTCCATCTTCGTCTCGAGCATTTCAACCTGCGCGCTGAAGATGCGGTACATGACGAAGAAGCATAAAGCGTTGAAGGCAGCGCATACAAGGTTTTCTTTAATGCTCGTCATTTCTTTACTGCTAAAGGGGGTCTGTGTGGGCAAACTAGACATAAAGAACGTGGCAGGCGCTGTAAGGATGAATGCAGATACAAATTTTGATCGGTAGAAATTGAGTGTCGTCGAAGTACGAGGCAAAACGCTAGCAGTGTGAGTGTACGAAGATTGGCTGATTGGTATTATCCAAGAGTTCCAAATATCGTAAACTGCGCTGCGGGTTGCTCGCAACTTATGTACTTTGTCATTTGCGTGAGTTACCATAGCTACGGCTCCCACCACGTGCGCCATCTTCAAAGTAATTACCTCAATGCTGCTGACGCATTGCGACCTGCACTTTGGGGAAAGAGATTGCTCACACCGTAAGACGGAATGGTGAGGTACAAGCAAGAGGTGTGGTTTTGTTTTTGAGGGCACAGTATTCCATTACCTAAGCGATTCCCGAGATGAAGGAATTCGCGCAAAAAGGGGAAAATGCCGCAGCACAGGATTGGTGAGGTTGATTGGAAGGGGTTATGTGCTGCGAGATTGGGTAAAAGAAAACAAAAATCGTCATTTGTGATTGATGATGAGTACTTGGGTACAGCATGCGCTCCTCGAGCGACAATGGTAATGACAGTGTGGGCGGGAGGTAGCAGCTCCACTACTTGGGTCTAGGTATTTCTGACTCGTTTTGAGAGGTAGAGGCTCGCGCATGCTTTCTCAAAAATATTGGTACTACAATTCACCTGCATGATTTGTTGGCTGACCGTGAAACAATCCGCATTCTGTGGCAGGTGGCACATGACGCAAGCGTACATAATGGTATGACGATGTCGACATCTGGTGTTGTTTTGCTCGATATTTACGAACAGCTAGTTCACGCCCGCGACAAGTAATTCTGATTCCAAAAGTCCCCGCCATGTTTCCCTCCCATCTTAACCAGCACCCTATGTATTCAAGCACTCACAGACATAGGTGCATTTGGTACCTTCGGGTGCACACCACGTGCGCCCACCGTCTCCGTCGCCAGCAAACCTTCCCGGCTTTCCCATGCAGCCTTCGTTTGGATTGGCAGGATCGGCATACTGTGTGTCGATTTCACAGACTTCTTTGCGGCAGGTGCCGGAGATATTTAAGAGTGTGCCCATGGCGAGCGGTGCGGAGAGGATGACGAGGCTTGAGGTGCGCAGCTTCGAGTAAAAAGAAGCCGAGCGAGCACTGAAAAGAGATGCAGTAAGAATATGGTGAATGCAGAGGACGGCCAGTGTGAAACCATCTGTCTTATTTTTGGATATCTATTTGCAGCCCTATGGCTGCGTACTGTATAGATAACTGGACTTCTTGATCATAGTAGTGAAACACCGTGTCCAAGTCGTGCTAAGCCATTGTTCGAATATGATCAATGGCTATCCTTTTTATTCGTATCGATTAGTGCTGAAATATTTACCTGACTTTTCAAAATGCGACGTGAGTGCCAAATCGGGCCGTTGTCGGTGAATGAAAATGGCCCCATGCATCTAAAAGAAGATGAGTCTTTGCTCTGCCATCCAATTGCTTTTTGTATGAATCCATTATGTGGGTACTGCGAGTTATTTCCCAAGACGATCTCTTACTAATAAATGATGCGGACATAGCAGTTAACACGACGAAACGGTGTAAAAGTTGAAATGGAGCACACTCTGCCAAGAACGATCGTGTTCGAACACAACCGCAACGCATGGATTTCGTGGCCTGCAATGAACAAGGGAGTATTGAAACCATTCCAAGACGGGAATGCAGTACGAGTGAGTGAATGCAAGTGCACGTGGCGTGGAAAAACGGCTTTCAAGTACAAGACCAACCAGAAACAAGTTGAGCATCACAGTCGGCAACGAGCTCCAAGATCTGATAATCGTGCTCTGGGATGGCCGCTGCGCACGGTTTCGTATGTCTGAAAATCAATTCAACGACAATGTATCAAGCCTGTCACTATCCCCAAGATTGTATGGAGCCATTCATTTTATCCTAGACTTTTGAAATACACGTCGACATTCTTTTTGAGTATGCTTACAACCTCTTGCAAATATCCTCGATAATCTCATCCGTCTTAGCCTTGCCACCCATATCCGGGCTCAACAGCTTAGCCTCCTCCAGGTTGGCATCGACGGCTTGGTAGATCTTGGCGGCTGCCTGCTCCTCACCGATAAACTCGAGCATAAGTGCAGTGGATCGGATGGTAGCAATGGGGTTTGCAATGCCCTGACCCTCAATGTCGGGAGCCGAGCCGTGGCAGGGCTCGCCGATGACAAAGTCCTTACCGACGTTGGCAGAGGGAACAAGACCGAGAGAGCCGACCAGGGCAGCAGCGCCGTCGGACAGGATGTCGCCGTAGAGGTTGGGCGCGACAATGACGTCGTAGTCTTGAGGTTGACGGAAAAGTTTGTAGACCATGGAGTCGACAATCTGCTCCTCAACATTGATCATTTGGTACTTTTGATCCTGCAGCGCGCGGCGTGAAGTCTCGCGGAAAAGGCCATCGGTTTGCGAGAGAACATTGGACTTGTGGGTGATTGTAACGAGGGGGCGGGTGTGGATCGAATTGCCGCCAGCGTCGCGCACTCGTTGCCTTCGCAGGGCGATGTCGCCGGCCATAGCGGCAATGTTGAACGAGGCGGTCTCGGAGATGCGCTTGATAGCTTCGGCGATTTTGGAACCGTCGGGCGCATTGTACGTCTTCTCTTCCTTGACGTAGAGATCCTCGGTGTTCTCGCGCACAATGACGAGGTCCACGTCACGCAGGCCGCCCTTGACACTCTTGACCGGACGCACGTTTGCGTACAGCTTCATCTTCTTCCTCAGGGCCACAATGGGGCTGGAGTATCCCTTTGTCTGGACGGTGGGGGAGCTCACGGCTCCAAAGAGGGCGCCATCACAGTCCGACTTGAGGGCTTCGACCGTCTTGTCGGGGAGGGCGGCGCCTGTCTTCTGGAAGGTCTCCCAGCCCGCCTCATGGTGCGAGAAGGAGAATTTGAGTCCCAGCGACGAGGGAAGGGCCTCGAGGATGCGGCGACCGGCGGGGATGACTTCGCGGCCGATGCCGTCACCTGGAATGAGGCCTGTGGTGGATCAGTGAGCAGGGACATCAATTGAGCGCGACGAGCAAGCTTCAAATCGGTGTATTGGGCAGGATCCTTCTTACCTATCCTCAGCGTACGTGCGGCCATTTTTTGAAGCTGTGACGCAAAAGTTGAGGCTGCGCGTACGGTAATTTTGGACGTGGCGGCAGGCCGAAGCTCGGAGGCCTGATCTCTCCCGCGGAACGAGCCAATCCCGTCACGTGATGCATCAATAGATACCATGGAACACTCCAAGACTGATCCCATCCAGACCACGAATCCAAGTTTCAGAAACCGCCCCCAGTAGTATCATTGAACCCGAACGTACCCGTGTATATTATACAACCTTGTACCATAACGCCGCGCTGATGCACACTCCCAAACCCATCCCATGCATCATACTTCACACATGTCCTAGTCTAGGTCGTTCTCTTTGCCATCTTTTCCCGTCTCATTTCCATGGACCTCTTCAAACTTCTCCTTTGCATCCTCGACACCCTCCTTCTTTGCTTCTTCTGTGGGCACCAACTCGATGACGACAACAAAGAGTTCTTGGTTGGTCTCGCGGTTCTTGAGCACATATCTAAGTGTGTGCGAACTGATTAGTGAACGATCGAGTCAGCTCCGCATCCCGATCCAAAGAAATAAATGTTCCTCATATGTGCAAATGCAGACAGCAAACAACAACAAAGATATACGTACCGCAGTGGTTGGCCATCCCAATGTCGGATCATGGAGATGTTGGGCAGTCCATAACCAATCTTGAGCGCAAACTCGTTAAAGTCCAGGTAAGGGTTGAAGAAGTCGCATTTATACTCCCGGCCCGCCTCAAAGATGAAGTCCTTGCGATTCTGTTCAGTCAGGAAGAACTTTTGCCGCGCGGCCGGCCGGTCAGGTACACCCTTCTCTTTCCTGACTTGGGCTCCATCCCCATCTGCACCCTCTTCGTATACAATGGCTTCACCATTTGAGCCGCTGACCTCGACATCACCCTCAGTCTGAGCCTCTCCCTTGAGATCGTCTTGGCTAGGCTTGTCCTCGCCCTTCTTACTGCCAATGCGCAAGACGTTGATGGATGACAGCAGCGGGCCATACAGATATGGCTCGTCCGCGTACACATCACCGTCTAGGCCAGGATCAATCCACCACTTGACGATTCCAAACGCCTTGTCGAACAAGGGCGGCAGGCGGTCGCGGATGGGATGGTCAAAGTCATTTCCAAAGACGAGCTTGTCGCCGGCAATGTCCTGCTTGGGAGTAAAGGAAAAGGATATCGAGTAGCGATCGTACGGATGTTGGGGCGTGGAAAAGTACGGCGATGTTGCTGGAGAACCTTCGGGTAGACCTTGGAACTGTCAGTGGATGCTACGCCGTGGTGCTAGTGTTAGTGGGGTACGAGGGGTAGGGAAGCGTACCGCGATAGTCTTTGATGCGCATGTGAAGTCTTGCGTCGATGAGGTCAGAGGATATGTCGACTGGCTGTTCACTGTTTACAGGCACAGGCTGCTGCTTGGAGACGTCGTATGTTGCGCCTGCAGTGACGCGCAGTATGTATTGCTCGTGGCTCGTCATGGTAGGGTATTATGTAGTTTGGATTCTTTGCAAATTCACAAAAAAGAAAAATTTCTGCCAAGAGCAAGGTGACTTAAGATACACAGAAGTGGTGTCTAGGTGTATGTGTTTGTTGCGCCGTCATCAAACTCCGCCGCCGCTTTCGCCGCCGCCCAAATTTTGGCCATGGCCGCAATGACGTTTTGGCGACGCATCAACAGGGGACAACCCAATACGACTTCGTCTCGACCAAACTCCCAGCATCTACTCGGGATGCCAGATCACTGTTAGTACTAGCTCCACCATGGTGGAGATAAACAGAAACAGTGCAGTATTTCATTGTCTCATTTTCTATTGTTTAATCTCTAATATATTAAGAAAGGAATAGTATCACGTGATACAACGTCATGTGATCGTCTTCCTTCGATCATCTACCAGACAGGCGCAGCTCGTCACCAGTATAGTTTCCTTGTTATGTCAAAACTCCGTTACGGGTATTCAGTCGATAAGGCTAATTCAGTCACGCCTTGCATGTTGATAGCAAGTAACAAATTAAGCTCTGTTACTAGTGACTAACATGTGCTTTGGAAAAGTAGCGTTAGCTACGCTCTGGTCTAACAAGCGCTCTCCTGCACAGTAAGCTTCGACTGTCAATATTGCCATCGAATGGGTGAGCTATTCTGTACGGTTCGAATCGAACTCGATACATGTCAGGTTCTTGTCAGAGTGCCTTGTACCTTCGCTGAGCCCAGACTAACTCCTAATAGAACACGCCGCATCAAAGCTTTCAAGTGCAATATACGTTCCACATACTAGCCATAAAATCTTTCAAAATACGTGCGTGCGTGTTTGACTGTACATCCAACACATTTGAGTGTAGATGGGCAGGGAGAAGCTATGCTACGTGAATTTGTTGGGCGACAGCCTTTTGCCGCTACCTGAAAGAGCTGAAAGAAAAGACTCGTACGTCTGTCTCGGTATGGAGAAGCGCGATGTTCGCTGGCTTGGCGGTATGATGGTCTGCAGCGTTGCCGAGACTGCGGCTTGATTCGGTACATGGGTTCCCCAGTCCGCCGAGGCGCTTGAGGCTCGTTGATGGCTTGTTGCATCCTGCTGGACAATGGCAGTACATACATGCATGTAGTACCTCGAACCCGGCGGTGTGGTCGCCAGTCAGGCTCCCGCGTCAGGCGTCCAGCCTTGCACAATAGCGCCTGGTCACTGGGCCGATTCTTCACTCGCCCTGAATGCCCATTTCGGCTAGCGAAGCACAGCAGGTGAAAACGGATCATGTCCTAGCTACATGCAATCATCGCCAGTGTCCAACTGTGGTACGGCTGGGACCGCGAATGCAAGGCACGCATCAAATCGGCGCTAGCCAATGCTTGGCTTGCGTTATGCGAGCTTCGATAGCTTCCACTCCAACCGCCTCGACCCTTCTCACTGCAGTCAGGGCCACGTCTATGGCATAGCTTCGCTTCCCCCAGCACTATCCCCACGTTCTACCTTTACCATTTTACATCAATAGCCCAAAGTACTCTCAGCTCGCCGCCACCATGGCGTACACATCACCAATTCGGCCAAACTCAGCAGGCCTCATGGCATGTTTCTGAACCTGAGTTCGCCAGCTTCGACAGTCTCGACTCGCACTCACGACTCGGCCAAGCCATGCTATCTCCCACCCAGTCCGCAACCAAGCGGCCAGAGCAGGTACATAAACGCCATCACTGCCGGTGGACAAGCCATCACAGCAGCTCGCTCTTCACGTCCACAAACTTCCGGGGCCGATTACTTCAAGATGCGCTACTCGTTCGCTGCCTCTGGCCTGCTTGGCCTGGCTGCCGCCCTTCCCCAGAACATCAACATTGATGCTGTCTTGGCGGTTCCCACTCCCACGGTCCTGGGTCCCGACGTCAAGGCGACAGCACCTGCCACCAGTACCTACGACCCCGTTGCTGCCGCCTCCGCTGCCGCCGTTGTCGTCAAGAGTGAAGGTGCCATCGAGAAGCGTGTGGCACGCATCAACAGGCGTAACGCTTGTGATCCGCAGCCTCTTGGGTAAGCATTTCACAAAACTCCAAAGGCCATTCCAGTTGACTTTTCCAAGCAACGGCCCCACCATATCACCAGACACTGCTGCCGACTTCTCCTCGTCTTCAGAGTTGAGCCAGGTCGCCCTTGACGCTGCCACTCCGTCTGGCTACGAGCGGTCGTTCGTAGATCAGAGCGGAAGCTCCCAGCAAATTGGCTACTTGACCTACAAGACTTACGAGACCTACGATGTTAAGGGCTGTGCCGATTTCTGTGACAGCGAGAGGTACTGCCGAGGCTTCAACATCTACTTCGAGCGCGACCCATCGGTGGAGCCTGGACCCAACTGCCCCAACCCCCCTTCCACCAACAACATCAAGTGCGCCATCTATGGATATCCTGTTGCAGTCAAAGCTGCTACCAACACTGGTCAGTGGCGTCAAGACTTCCAAGTCGTCATTGCCGGTAGCAATGGTTACAGCAAGACGAAAAAGGGTCTGCCCAGTGTCGACGACTTCAATGCCCCGATAAGCCTCCCAGCAGCCATCAACGCGCCCCTTGACAATGGCTACGATACCTACAACGGCATGCGCCTTTTCAACGACAACCCCTTCGATCCTGCTCTCTGCGGTGCTGCATGCGAGGCCCAAACAGAATACGACATGGCCCATCCCGACTCGAATGGCAAGTACAAGCCTTGCAATTTCTTCACCACGTACATCCTCACCCGGAATGGCGTTCCCCTCGGCACGTACTGCGCCCTCTACACACGCTCCTGGGACACCAGCTACGCCACCAACACTGGCTACTATGACGGCGACGACAAGTACGAGGTAATCAACGCTGCCTCTTACGAAATTACTAGCCCCAGCACTGGTATCATTCCCGGCTCATCTGGTCCTGGTCCCAATATCTTAGCAAACCCTGATTTCGAGTCCACTCCATATAATGGTGGTTCGATGAACAGTTGGTCGAATACAGGCGGCGTCGTCTATGGCCTCAAAAGCGAGTGGTATGCCCACAGCGGATCAACCTGCGCGTGAGTGTCACTCCCTTAAACCTTTGTATATCGCGCTGACAGAAACCCACAGGCTCATGTACTATGCGGGCTACCAAAGCAATCCCACGCCAGTATTGTCGCAATCGCTTACGGGCCTCGACACAACCAGATCGTATGCCCTAACATTTTACATGAATCTTTACGCGATAGCCCAAACCTCTACCTGCACGCTATCTGTGACTTTGGGCAACGTCAATATCTACACCAAGGCCCTTACGGTAAGCGACCACCCAGGACGTGGTAATTGGAATGGCCCAATCACTACGACTCCAGTAAAGCCCTCTTCGAGTGAGGCAACTCTTTCGTTCTCCTATAACTGTGTTACCCCCGAAAACCCACCCTCTGGCTGGGGCTATATGTTCTTGGACGATCTTAGCTTGAATACCATTTAATGGGCTCTTCTTCGCCCTTCCAGGTCCATCTTGGAACTTCTATAGATTCAGCCTACAATGTATTACGATGATCAGTGTACTTCCTGTATTGTCCCAAGGCTAACGTGAATCTAAAGCGAGAGCGCCATGCTAACAAGCTCTTGGGTTTTCTACGGACACTACACCTCTGCTGACCGTGCGAGAACCATCTGCCCAGCCTGACCACTTCCTGATCATTACAATACCGTCATGTTATAAGGAGAGATTATAGCAGAAGCTAGCTAGAATTAGGAGTTTCCACGCACGATGCCAGTCACAACGGATGCTTCAATGTTGTTGCACAACCTCTTTGAGCAGTCATCGCAGGTAATCACAAGTAACATCACCTTACCATGGTTTTTCAACCTGATGCTCATGTCGTGTTCAATACCCCGTCCACCAGAAGTCGAGGTCAGACCACACTGCAATTGGTCAATAACAGTTTTTTCCTTAATTCAAGTCATGCACCTGCTTATCTTCCCCTCGATTCGCTGCAGATATACTCCATGCCATGCTGCAATCCCTTCTAGTAGCTTGATCTCCTCGAGTCAGAGAGTGTATTGATATTCAATGACGGGGTGGTTTTCACCACGGGCCCCATCTCCATCGAAGCCCCATGGTGCATCGAAATCCTTATTGCAAAGCCCGTCTTGATGGTGATGCTAGAAATCGCATGTTTTCTGTTTTCTCTCTTCGATCTCCAATCGTTGGAGATTGAGCATGCAGTACAACGCGCCAGGCTTGGCATACAGAGTTCATCGACCAGAAGTTTCTTCCGTGAGAAAAAGATGGAGGGTAACTGTTACTCTCTCTCTCAGCCTACCCTATGCTGTTGCCCCAGGCTTAGCAGGGTGAGATGTGCGAGGCCACGATATCTACTATGAACAAGACCCACTACTGTACTCTAGCGGCAGTACCACCAAAGTAACCCTTCAACAATATTCAAGGCCGTGAACTTAGTCAGAGAGGCAGTCGAATGTCCTGCAGGCTTTTAAGGGGGTTCTATAGTGGCAACGTGGAACTAGATCAATGGAATTTAACATTTTACTGCCCGTTATGCCCATATAATTACCATGATGCAAGTCGAGAAGGATGCGTAGAGTATTTCAAAAATCACTGCAACTGTATCTCGTCCGCGTATTTGCTAGGAATACTCACTCTACTAGTCGTATATGTGTTGTGATTGTTAAACCTTATCTTCATGTTACAAGTACCAGAGAAGAAAATTCCTACTACTGTTGCAAACGAGTAGTTGATAGGGATCACTCGAGGTCACGGTAAAAGAATTACATTGGGGCGGAAATTACCTTGTAGTCTAACTGAAAGCGCTCAAAAACACTACAACAGATGCCCACATCGAAACTAAAATTGGATAACGAAAACTTTCTTCGCAGTCGCTTGTACCCTAGAAATGAAAACGTTACTAGGTACGCCCGCATTATCTAAAAAAAAAGCAACTAATGGAGAAACTGAAGCTGGATGCTCGCGTCTTCTTCTTCCTTATGTCATCGAAAGCAAGACCCCTAGGTTTAATACGCCGTACTACAAAAGCGCCACCAAGATAACCAACGAGAACCACGGAAAATCAAAGCCACCATCTACAGAACGACAGCTTCGAGGCCATCAGCTTGGCCAAAATCCTCGGCAGCTATCGCCGCGCAAGACTTCACCCCTGCTACATGTGCTCCTCTCCACGCTTTCTACCTAATTATCTTGCAAAACAGCGGGATATGTCGAGCCCATCAGCGAAAATGCGCTATTTCAAACGTATGGATAGCCCTACCAAACGCCTCGTCATCATCAGACCTTTGCGAAAGAATCAATGTCAACACGCTCATAAAAAGACACGTGACCAAACGTCTCCCAGTATTGCGCTATTCGGTTGTGCGAAATGAGGATGAGTTGAGATGCCATGTAATTGTCTGGAAAGGCAGTGAGCAAACGAAATCGCGGTAGGAAAGGTAGAGAGTGACATACCGTCCCTGAAACCCGTAGCTGCAATATGTCCCACACTCCTGACAATCCTAGCACCTTTGAAAATCTCTTCGTTTGCAACCCTCAACAAGCCATTCGGTCCGATGTCTGGTGCAATAAATGTGTATTCACCTCGGGGAATGTTCGGGTCACCAGTCAACTTCACTGCCTCGATTCGACCGCGGTAAGTTGGGTCGTCATTCAATGCTGCCATGTCTTGGGCCGAGGTCTGCGACAGGCGTTCATGATATGATTGCTGAAGAGTGGCAACGCTGTCTTCCAGATCGTCTGCGTTTTCGATCCCCTCGTCTTCGTCGTCCGACATTGCTGCATCGGTAGGCGCAGTCGTCCAGGAATCACCACTGCTGACGCTTCCATCACGTTCGGTCGCTCGCAGAGCCCATTCGGCCCGCTCTGGGAGAGGCCTTGGATTGTCTGGCTGTATAATGACCAAGAACTCGCAACCGTGGCCCGCGTAGTCGCCGCACCAGATTCCCTGCCATGGCTTCTGTGGTGTGGGAGTGTAGCAGTCTTCTGGCAACGTGGCCCAAGTTGTGATTTCCTCGCCAATGCGCATGTTGATCCTGATCGACTGTGTCGAGAACTGCATCCATTTGCGCAACCGGAACGTACAAGTAGATAGTTGGTTGAGTTGGCCAGGTTTTTGCCCAGATTGCGTGAACCCGGAAGGTGGCTGGTCATTGCGAGTACGCTCAACGCTGGGGAGGGTAAGTGGGGGCCATACAGGTGTTGCTTCGGTGATGATGCTTTTGGGCCAGGGCCTGGTCAGCAGGAGATGTGAGTACAGAGCCGAATGTCGAGACAAGTTCATGGGGACTTCCTTTTGGAGACGGTGACCCATGCCCCCAACGGCTTCTTCATAAGCTTCCCCATTCAATCTAATTATTGGCGCATTCAGATCCAGCTGTACCCGGGGACTAAAGGTATGAATGATAGCATCGGGGTGTTGGTCCCAGGTTAGAGACTCGGGTATCTGCCGCTCAGCAACAAGCGCATACGCCTCGATTGCATTGAGGCGATGATCATAGCGTGCCACAATGAGCTTTCCAGTGTGCAAGTTGTCAGCAAACCATATCTTTCTCCTCGCGATGAACCAGTAAGGGTGATGCTCTTTGAACAATTCTCGCCAAGTCAGGTGTGCAGGCTTCGATACATTGGGACCTGAAACCTCTGCCTGTACAAGCCGCTGCCAGAGAATGTCTTGTTGGGCATGTTCTTGCAGCGCTCTGCTCGCTAGGCCTATCGAGAGGAGATCTGACAGTTCGAGGTAACCAAGAATATGCTGCAAAAGCTCTGAAGGAAGGCTGAGCAATGGCGGAGTCTTTGACTGTGGGGCTGGACTCTGATCTCGCGGTGTATACGGCTCCATTCGTAAGGAAAATCAACAAATGCTCTATCGAAGTGCTTCTGGGTGTTTGTGGGGGATCCCATACGGTGATTAATCGGCAACAGAAGTCCCTGGTCGTTGGAGGATGACGCAAAAGCTACCCCAACGCAACCACAACAGCGATACGCAATCTATGAGATATTGAATCGTTGTTGTTGCCTACAAGATGTAAGGAAAAATGTCCAATTGGTGGCAATGCGACGGGTGCGCGTCTCCGCAATGGACCTTGGTACCAACAGGTACACTGCTCTTGGCAACGTGCGGGTAATACCTTCCCAGGTGCGACTAGCTGCACTAATGTCGGATAAGACTGGCGTATTGAATCGACGAATACGAGAGCCATGCACGATCAAAGAGGTCTCGCGAATCTTGTCGCTCACAACTACCTGCTGCTTTGGGCAGTTGGCCTTGTGCGGAGCTGCTGGGACGTGTGCGATATCGGATGATATGGCGCTCAGACGGGGTGGAGCCGAGGATTCGTTGCGTGCAGTTGGAGCAAGGCAGCTCGCGAGGACGACATGTGTCAATGGGTGGCAGGACTGGAGTATGTCGCCTTGTACCGCGAGAGAAGGGATAAAGAGGTGTAGACTAAGGTGTGGTGTGGATCTGTCCAGCTCCATCACGACAGCATGACGCGCGTGCCCCGCCACTATCTTAGTGGCTTTTGGCTTACTACACCTCCACCGAGCAACACTACCGCCATCGACAGTCATCTCTATCATTACAACAAACACACGTATTTGCCCCAAGCTTCAATTTGTCACATGGTAAGTGCCGGAGTTTGATGTCGTTTGGGTATGAGTGGATTGCAAAACATATGACCTAGCCCAAGTACAATCGCCTCCGCCATAAAGGCCTTAATCCTAAGCAGAGTGTTACAATGCTGACTCAACTCAAATTGCTATACTGAAGCCATTACCTTGAATATACAATCAATCCCGTCGTTGTTTCTATATACCTGCAGCCTTGTCGAAATTTCGTGACGAAGGTACTCCAGCGTGGCCTTTGCGCCATCCGCTAGAACAAGTCTCCAAACAAGTCTCCAAACAAGTCGTCATCCGAGTCGTTCAATGAACCCGAAATGTCCTTATTGGACATGTCGTTTTGGAGCTGTACGCCTGTTGGAGCCAGATCAAGACCTCCGTTGAGGTCGACACCCTTCTCCAAATCGGCTGCCTCGGCATTCGACTCAACGGCATTGTCGTCCTCCTCAAAAGCTGCCACGAGCGCTGACAACAAAGCATCATCGTCCTGGACGCCACTCTCCCCATGCGATTGCTCTGAATCATCGAATTCTTGGTATTGAAAGTTTTTGTCACCCTCACAATGCTGTGCCAATGGCGTCACCTTTGTCTTTGGAGCTTCAATCGTTGTGTGAGGTAGCTCCGGAGCCTTGCTAGGTAACAGTGCATTACCCTCACCAACCTGGGTGCTGATTGGCTGTGATACGGGGCTCTTTCTTTTTCGCCGTTGCTCAAGCTGAAGTGGCTGCTGGATTGCGACTGGCTGTGGAGATGGAACGTCTCCTTGCGATGAACTCGCCTGCGAAGAACGCGGATCATATTGCCAGCCCAGTGGTGGGACATGCGCTTTCGCACGACTACTGTCTCGGGTTCGCATATCCTTGCTGAACCAATCCTCCCAGGTCTTATGGCGCCGATCAAGCTTTCCATCCCTAAACGCGAGCTCTTCAATGCGAGCGCAAGCTCTTTCGTGCTGGCGCTTAACTGCAATTTCGAGTTCGCGAAAACTAAGGCCCTTCCGACAGCAGTCATGAGTGCGGACTGTGCAGTCTTCTGTGCCTCTGCATGCGCAGTCAAGATGGAGACACATATATGTAGTTGCCGTCTTCATGGGGTATGAAGCAAGATTCCGGGACGGGAGTTTGGGGCAGGCGACGATATCCGCATAGGAGCCCGCAGCTTGCTTTGGAGTTGACTGCCTACGCTTCTTGGTCGACAGCGAGGTTTTCTGAGCGGCCCGATCGCAATCGAATACTGCCAACTTTTGCCATTCAGGGTCTGTTGGCTTGCGGCTGCTGTCGCCTTTGAGGTAATGCTCGTCGATGATCTGCTTCTGCTCCAGATATCGACGATGATCGGCCTCGGCTTTCGCGGCCCTCTGTTCTCGAACTGCTTCGTCTACTTCCCGAGCAACCCTCTTGGCAGGTCGGTGGTCTGCCTCCAAGTATGAACTTGATGCACAGCGCTTGTGGCCTTGTAGTGTTGTTGAGAGGCCATTTTCCTCATCGATCACAACGGCAGTCATGATACTATCCCCAGGTCGGCCTCCTGAAGACGTAACGCGAATATCAACAGGGTGCGCTTGTTGTGTCACGATTGCTCGATAATCTCGGGTTCGCTGCGCATGTGTTTCTTGTGGGCCGGTGAACTGAGCATACCACTGCCTCTCCTTGTTTGAAATGTCGCAGCTTTTCTCCACGACAAGGCCGAAGGCACTATCATATTCTGGGGTGCCAAGTCCATGTCTTTGCATTGTATGCCCAAACACGCAAAACTCGATATACAGTTCATGGCGCTCCCGAGGAGATAGGCATCGTACATTCCACAAAGCGCGAGGGACATATAGAGGGTATTGGCTCGTCGGTGGGTGGTAGATGTAATCGGGACTGATTGCAGGTACGATGGGAGAAGGGAAATCCGTCAACAGGTCGACCGCAGCGGCTTGCAACCACGCTCGAGAGAACTTGAAATACAAAGTCAAACTGGCCGGTTTGAGCGAAGATCGTTGCGCAAGAGGGTTCTTTGAAGAGGCGTCGGTCGAATCAGTGCAACTGGGCTCTCCTGGTACTGGACCTGGATAATACTGGACCTGCGGCGTGGTGTACTGATAAGGAAGAGACATATTTGTCGAGCGTATCGTGAGGATGAGCGACTGCAGCGCTGGTAAACGTGGCAAGGCTTTAGCTTGTGTGATATTTAATTCTATCCGGAAGATGGGGGCACTTTTGCTCGACAGTAAGGTGGTGATGTTATGAGATATTGACGCGTTGAGTAGGTGTATGGACAGGTGAAAGTGCATGCATTGCCGAAAGCAGTGAGCAAACGCTCCCTTTAAAATATCCTCTGACGATGCCATAATCGGTGCAAAACTCGAAAATTCATGCCTAAAATCCTTCTTTCATAAAAGCAGTTCTCTTGACTCCAAAACATGATGATGGCGAATGTCAAGCCTAAGATCAGCCAGATGTGCGGACTGCTTCATTCTCAGTGGCTCAACACAGCCATCACCAAGGAGCAGAACTATGGTTCGCGCTGGAATTCCAATCACAACCACAGTTATGCCCGCAAGCGATAGATTCATGCTTCCATAACGAAGCGATTTATGCTAACAGCCAATAATAGGTGCTTGTCGTCATGTCTTTTTTGGAAGCATTGGACTATGACTAGGCAGATGCAATCACACATACTAACGTGCTCCGAGGAGTACGCGACAATAAATGGTGTGCCATTGCAGACTTGCACACTCTCGCTAATACTTTACTGCCATGATGTGCGCACGCGGGTTAATGCGATCATTCGCTGTCATGCAGACAGGAAGGGCTTAAGTGGAACGCGGTGCCAGTTTGAGACTGATATATTAAACAAGAAACCTCAAAGTTTCAAACCACAACAAATGCTATACTAATTCTTAAAGAGCATATCAGCCGCACGATCAGATCGTGTTTTAATTTGATCGTCAGAAATCGTTCAAATCTGGTTGCCTGTCTATGCCAGAGCTAGAGAAGGCCCCAGAGGCGCGAATGCATTAGGATAGCGCTGAAGCACATCAGATCCAAGAGGCTAACGTTTCTCTGGCGACGCAGACCTCTTGCATAAGAGGTAGTTAATGCAACATAAGTTAATTAGCATCACCACTGTACCAACGGCCTAACCACACATGTCATAACTTAACTGAAGTATCGGCACGTGTCCTTTATTTATCAGAATTTAGATTATCTACCTCATTCTAAGAGTATTACTTCCTTTTCAAAATTATCGATCGCCGATACCCAGTCGGATGAATCAATAGTGGCCGTGCCAATGCGACGTGAGATACCATTGAGATCGATCTCAACCACCAAGAGCCAAGTCTGGTCGGTTTCAAAGTCCCACAACACGTCTGCACATGTTACTAGATCTCCTTCATTCTTGTCACAGTCGAGAGCCAGGATTGCGTCAGCATATACGTTGATTGTGGTTGGGTCCGTGCCAAGATCAAGAAGCGGAAATCGAATCGTGTAGTTTCCTCCGAGCCCATCCTCCCCTAATAAAAGACTGCCTTCAAGAGCGTAACTAAGGAACGCGACCTGATTGGGTATCCTAGTCTTATAGAAGGGTACAAAACGAAGTTTGTCAGCCCAATTTTCCACAAATGGAGCCTTAAACCCGTATTTAACACCCTCAGGAACTTTCCAGTGACACCAACACCATGTTGGGGAGTCTGAGGTCCGCTGGTTGCCCTTGAAAGTTATGAAGCATAATGCTAGCGCAAAATATTCCTCAGGTAGACAGCACATTGTACGGTTGTTTGGTTTGATAAACTCGAATCCCCGTGGAAAGTCTCTTTCTAGAGTTGCGATACGCGTTGTGTAAGTTTGGATAGCCTCAACCCACTTCCGGAGCTCAATCTGTTGCTCTGGGAATGGATACCTCCAATAAGGAGCCTGTGGAGGAGGGCTGTCTATTACGCGAATTTCCTGCGGTCCTGGTATTTCTAGGAATGTGTCTTCACGCCACATGGCGCCATTGCAATGGAAGAAAACCTGATGATCGGTAAAGATTAGGAGTCGACGTGATAGAGCTGCTTCTTGGAATGTCCAAATCCGAGAGTTCCATTCAGAATTCCTTGCAGCTTTAACCAAGCTGCGCTTAGGGATAGCGAAGGCCAGACTATCAGTGCCCATACCCCTCTGCGAGGGACGTGTGCGATCTCGAATACCCGGAAGACCATTGTTCGAATTGGGATCAGAGCACCCCACTATTGTAAAGTCAGCCCCATGGTATATGTCTGCCATAGCTGCGATCTGATCTTCCCGCTCTTCATCTAGACGACCTTGCGGGTCTCTCTCTTGTTGTGGAATGCACAGAGCATCTACCCACAGATATGTCTGCCCTAGAGTCGTTAATAATGCCATCGCGTCCTCCACTATGGGCAGAACACCATCGACGTGGGCGAGTCCTCCATTTTCCATCAAGGAATCCTCAGTGGCACTCGTCAGTATAAGCCCTGGGGATTTTGGCCAACGGTAGCTCAAAGCGATATACGAGCAGGATGATGGTGTATACTGGATTCTCTTCTCTTTGATATTTATGACTCTCGACGGTCGTTTGGTTACATGTTGTAGCGAACACTTTGTACTGTGAGCGGTATTGCATGTGCCAATCCATTGCTTGACTAAACTCGTGTCGAAGGTTGAATTCATTCGGCGTCCATGGAAGAAACGATGGTTGTCAGTACTTTTTCGAAGAAGTGTTATGTGACACTCGTAATAGTCGCAAAGACGTATTCCGTCTCGCACGACCCAGACATCATCCCTCGCTATATTCATTTGGCTTGGGTAAGTGGAAACGCAAAGATGATTGACAAGATGGCGCTGCCAAGTTGGCTCTTCCAGTCCACCAAACTGGCTTGCAGTCCCATGACCCCGTGCAGCTGTTGACTTGGACTCGTATTCGCCAAACAGCACCTTAGAGAAGTATATGTTTGTATCCTTTGGAATAGAGCAACGGCCGTGCTTGGTAAGAGCGTTGTAGACCAATCGGCAAAAGCTACATTGACCACTCTCCTCTATTTCACCGAATTTCCGGAGAAGGACATGGCCCCACTCCTCTTGCGATGCTTCCGCATCAGGAGGGCAGGAATGCCAAAACTCGATACGATCCCATCGACCGGAACAGTTGTCGCAAAACAACGTCTGTTTGAGGGACATGTTCGGATCTCTACGAAGTTTTGTATTGATATTAGCGTAACTGTCCATATTCGCAATAAGCGCTGTGCTGTGCGGACCTTCTCTCGTCCTCTGGTAGGTGTGAGGTACTGCTGGCGTTGGGCTTCTTCCTCTTCGAAGATCGTCGAGTGCACGATGATGGAGGAGGACGTTACCCCGTTCTGCTAAGGCGGCTGTCTATGGCGGCGTAAAAGTCAGCTCTAGGCAACAACGCAGCTGCCAAAGATAGCTAACACGTGACCCTTGACCATTGCGGTTGGTTTGCCAAGACTTTGCACAGCCATATGTCTGAGAGCCATGCTAAGTAAATTCCACCGCAATGATTATGTACGGCATGCAGGAGTTTGTACTAGTCAAGATCGGCAATTGTTCGATTGAAAGTACCAATTGGGATGGCAACTTTATATTAATTTGCACGCGATAGCAGACACAAGGCTGACGATGATTTACTAGGCAATTGTAAGGCTTATAGGTTTGGATAAGACTTTTTTATAGCTATCGTGAGTGGTGAGAGCTTGATAGTGTTGCTGTAGTAAGGGAATGCTATTTTGTGCGAAAAAAAGGGTCCTTGTAAGTTAAGCCTGGAGAGATCGACACGAACGTTATTCTTAGGCACGAGGGCTCTTAGATTTCTATGAGTAGCAATCATAGACGGCTGTTTCCGAAGCCATTTCTGGAGCAGCAGGTTTTGCTTCTAGGGGAGTCGTAGGTACTGCTCTTAGGATAGCCGTTACAGTAGAAACGGGAGAGCTGCTAGTAGAAGCTGCGGTGGGAGCGGCAACTAGCGCTACTACTGCGGCAGGAGCAGTAGCATCTAGTGCACTCTCCGGAGCCGTTGCAGCATTGGCGGCAGTGGGGCTGGTGGAGTGGGCTACGCCCGGTGCTGATGGGTATAGTTGGGTCCTCGTGTTCCATGCTACAGCCATGTAGCAAACTGAGATTGCAAGAAGGTCTTTGGATGGGAGAATCCCCTCTATACTATTATTCTAAAAAAAAAAAGGAAAAAAAAAGAGATAAATTTGATGAATACGTAGTTGGGTGGAGGCATTGTGGGAGAACATACTTGAACTAAATTGCCCGACATGGCCGCAAGATTCCAAAGCCACATGCTTGATGCTGAAGCAATTCTAGGGTAACTGTCGTACTGGATGTCCGAAGATTAGCTAGGGTCGCTCGTCCCTTTGACTAGAGATATTACTATAGGTAGCGATCTGGCATGTATTACCGCGCTATTTAGAGTATTTATAAAGCTTTATAATAGTATAATAAAGGCGAGCTCTAGCTTTTAGTAGTATTCCAACCCCAAGGATAGTGCTCTAAAGAATTATCTAGGTCAGCCTAAGAATTATATTTAGAAGCGGAGGCAAGCAGGATCTAGAACAGAGAGAATAAGAGAGATGGAGTTTGTCAACACTGGAATATTGGCCAGTGACCCAATACCTCTTTGTGTCAACCCCTATGATCAAGCAGGTTAGCGCGGGCAGCAATGACCACCTGCAGCAGGAACTCACTAATAACTACGAGACTGATTATATAAGGTATATTACCTTGTAAAGGAGCGTGCGTACATGTATTGTATATATAATCTAATTAGCTAGGTTTAATTAGAAACTGGTGAATTCTTGTCGCGGTCCGAAGTCGAAGTATTTATGTTTTGTTCCTTTAAAATGGTTGTTCTGTTATGGATGAATGCGCATTAGTTAGTCTAGGCCGCGGCCGCCTACAACGTATGTGTTTCCATTGCCCTTGCCACTACATACAATGCCACCTTGTCGCAACTGAGAGGTTCAAAGATATCAATCCGCCACTTCTCCTTCCCTCTATCGTAAAGCTCCTTTGCCTCAACAAATCTATCCTCCAGTTCCTTCACCCAGGAGTGCATCATGTCTCCACCTTGAGCGTGTCCGACTGGCACCCGGGCATCTTTCATCAAACGCAATAGCTCTGCCCATGCCATGAGATTGAGGAACGCTTCGTGCATGTAAGAGATTAGATCAGCAAAAGAGCGGTTCCATCCCCGAAACAACATGACGGCGGGCTCGACTACATCTGTATGCCAATCTGGTTCAATACCCTTGGTTTCGAGGAGATGAATTGCTTCGATCGCATGCGTGTCGACATGGTCATTGATAAGGAGAAACTGCGCCACTAAAACATCTTCTTGTGAGGTGCACATGACAACGTCGCTCCGTTGGGGAAACTCGATGCGTAACTCATCTTGCAGTGGCGTGATCTGCGAGCCGAAAATGGCTTCACGTTGTGCATTGATACGATCCGCCAACGTTTCCTTGCTTGCAGGAGTAGGTTTTATACCCTTAGAAGGCTCTTGGCACTCCCGGTAGTCTCCACCTGGTTCAGCGACGCGGAGAGTCAACATGATAGTGGTGGGAAGCGTCTCTCGATCAGTTATTGAGGAAACAGGGGAAGACTGTATCTGTTCGAGAAGTGAGTTGAATAAGTCGGAGTTTTGTGTGAGGCAAGACATACGATTGGACATGGTCTCGGGCTGGTCAATTGTCCTCTTAGCTTCTGATTCCCTCTGCGATATGACGTCCCGGTCGCGGCCTTCAAGACGTTTCAGGGTTGGTGTGTGTTGCCGCCGTGGTGTTGCTCCTGGCAACTCTGCAGTGGAAGCTTGAGTAGGAAGCTCAGCCACAGGCCCATTCGGTTTCGTTTCTTTTCTAACTGCCTCTATATGAGCATTTTTCCCGGCATAGGGATTGTAGGCTACTGGCTGCAACCGATATTCATCGAGACCAGGTGACTGCAGAGACCGCTCTTCGACGGATTGACGGTGTCCTACAAGTTCATCAGTTTCAGTTGCAGTTATGGAAGCATCAGGTTTGTCCCCCAGCTCCCAACTACCATGCACGCCCACGCTTAGGTAACGGTAATATCTGAACGGATCTGACTTGGGCCGTGAAAACTTACCAATTGAAGCGGTTCTCATACCCCAACGCACATCTTCAATGTTTGCATCGCGCTGTACTTGAGACCAGGAGGTAGAAACAGAACCGGGACGAGGCATAGTCCAAGCAGGGAGATGGTAAGCCATTGGTGCAGTTGCCGGTACGCGAGAAGGACTTGAGGGCGAAGATGGAGAACCCAAGGGCGTGGTTACAGTCGAAGATGCATCTTCTCGTTGCGCCCATAACGATGGGCGGGCATTCTGCCACACATGTGGAGGCATCTCTGGTTCTTGCAGTATCGCTGCGCCATCTTTATGGGAGACCACAAACGGGGGAGTAAGCAGCACTGCCTTGCTGCGCATCTTCATCTCCCGCTTTGAGATTGAATTTGCTGGTCGCTCATTTTCCGAATCATCGAATAGTCCAGTCTTTAGCCCCTTCGGGTTTGGGGACTCGCTCGATGCTCCCGGACCGTAAGGAGGCGGAGTGTCGCCGTCAATGCGCCTCCACTCCTTCTTCGACACACTCTTCCTGTCCTTGTGCAAGCAAAAGTACTCTGCACATTGCTCTATTATCTCTGGGTTCCGGGGCGCACCACATCCATGGTCAGGTTGCGTACAGCGACACACAACGTTCTTCTCACGACTGCCATAATGGAAGCTGTTTACGAACACACCCTTTTTGGCCCACTCCATTTCGCGTCCTCGGCTGTAATTCTGAAATTCCTTAGCGGTGCACGACTCTATATTATGGCGAGTCATGTACAAAGCTAAGCTTGCATTGAGATGTATAGATTCTGAGGCGACACTGAAAACTTTCTCGCCGTGTCGCGTAGGAATGTTGCATCGACATATTTGCTCTCGATTCGAGCCGATGTAATGTAGTGTATGTTCCTGTGTCTTTGGGTACGTGCCTCGGCGCGGAGAAAGCTGATTCGCGCGGCGTATGTCAATTTGTCTTGTTCGTCTGCTGCGCACGAACACATAGTCGTGCTTTTCTCCCTGCTGTTGTGACATTTCGGTGATTTAGGGAAAATGAGTTTCAAGAGTTTTCTTAATTCTAGACGCAAGACGTTTCTTGAAAAGTTGCAGATTCTCAACTGGTTAGTAATGGTAGAGCTGTCAGCAATTGGTTCTAATATACGTCTTTATGGTGCTGTACAACAAAGGCGAAAGAAACAATGACATCGCACATTGTGTAGATCATGCGCCGCGTGTAACATCGATATATACTCTAACCATCGAAGATACACAATGCGATTATAGGATCTTCATCCCTAAATAGCATTGTATCTCAACGACACAGTTATGCTTTTGGAATTTTACAGAAACACGACGACATGATGGTCGATCGTATTTGTGTTGTAGGTGATGCAACCACATCTAATGCTTTTCTCAAATACAAAGAGATTGAGTCGAACAGTCTCATCATGTTATGTAATAGTTGAACCTTTGAGCGTCTACAGGCAGGCGCTCCATTTCTCCCCAGTGTCTAGATTGGCATTGATGCCGTGTAACCCTTCGCGCTGGAGCAGCGTCCTTACTTGACTCTGCTTAGGACTAAAGCATAGTGCAGACACATACACCTGAAGGAGAATCGCTGGATCGCTTGTTTATGGTACATGATGAATCGATATGCATCATAAATGAGTTGAGTAAAGAGGGTTGCCTCTACCTGAGTATCGTTAGTATGGAGGTCATTCTATAAGTTGCCTGGGATGCACGGACTCTCATCAATATGTGCAGCTTTCTCATCAAAACGACGCCTCTAGGCATGTTTCCACCAAGGCTAAGACATTCCAGCCAGTACAGATACTTCTCTTTTATATAGGTGTCAACAATCCCACCGCCTCGCAGAAGCTCTGCGTAGGTTATAGAAGCTGTAGATCTTGTGTCGACTAGGTGATCGGCTCAACAAAAGCAAGAGTAGCGCAACCCTGCTAATGGGTACGGCTCAGGTACCTGAATACTTTCAACATGCGTGCTTAGCTGTTCCAAGTTGTATACGTTTTTCCTCAGGATTGATGACATGTTTTGGAGTGATCTCGCAACAATGGTATCATGGGTAGATTCTTGTCCTGCTGGAAAAAGGTCTCGATTGGCTTCACTGGGAAGGAAGTCCTTTGCTGATTGGTGTACGAAGTATACAGTCTGCTCTCGGAATGGTCGCTGCATTGAGCTCTAGGCTTAACCCCACTTTGTAGTCCATCTGATCTAAATGCCGCTCAATACCTGGCCAGTTACGGCTAGATATAATCCATTTAATGTGAGAAGATACGGAAGATTGCTGTTTGATGAATTCCAGCAACTTTGGCAGATCTTCAGTAACACACTCATCGAGGTCATCAATAATCAAGTAGATAAGACTGATGTTTGGAGCCTGCAACACCTTTGTAAATATCTCTGTCATGACCACCCAAGTGTTTGCATCCTCGAATATACTCTTGCCTGCGTAGTCATACTATTCACGTACATATGAGACGATTCATGGCTGCTGGTTGATAAGCAAGTACAACAGCCCTCGTAGTACTGCCGTTGCGCCGTTAATTCGAGAGTCGGCCGCTTGGCAAAGGAAAAACGCCAAAAGGCTAGTCCCAGTTGGAGCGGTTAAAGTGTGCAGCTCATCAATGATACCGCATAGTAGCATCTTCTTGCCCTTGTCAGGATCACCCCTGATCCACAGCAGCCGGCTCCGAGGTGTCAATCCAGAAGTACGGCAAGCCATCTTGCCGTGTTTTTTCCACGCAGAACCGGATCTTTGCGTAAATTAATTAAATTAAAAGCGTGGAGCTGATCCTTCAATCAAGATCAATCTGACCCATTTGATCGATTGATTTGGTTGTCAGCGAGTTTGCTCCAGTTAGCGCTACTCACATATCAGCCCTCCTCCAGGTGATAGTCAATCAAAGTTATCTTTCTAAAACTCTCTATGTGCCGAGAAGCCCTGTGTGACAAGAATGGTCAAAAAGAACGCAAAGACAATGGATTTCACGACACAGCGCTGTGCCTTATTGGCAGTTCTCAGCACAGAGGATTTCTTCACACAGGGGGGCGTTAGTCAGTATCAATCCACCACTAAAATTTATCCCTCCTCGACGGATATTAGATGAACCAGCATTCAGTCTCAATTACTACTTCGTATTTACTCTGACCATATCTCACTGAGCGGAGCCCCTGCAATATCAGTAGCCCCGTCACCTGGGATCAAAGATTTGGCTTTACCAGCAATATAGTGATACCCTACTCATTGCCAATATTCTTTCTAGCAAGATTATGTCAGCACTAGCTCTTCGTTGGCTAATTTCGGTCCGGTCCGGCTTGATAAAAGTTTTACTCCACTTCACAACAGCTAATTTTCTCACAGATATCTACGGAGTATATTTCCCTCCCTATAACTACACTTTTTAGCTAAAATCATGATATAAACCTACACCGGATTATATATTAATTAGATTTCTACAGCTAACTTAGATTATCCTACTCAGTTGATGATGAATTTACTATGGCTTATCTTCTGCTCGGTTGTTCGGCGCAGTGGTCTACGGACTAGGGCTTAATACGAAGCTTACGTGGTCCTACCTTAATTAAAGGTCTTACATCAGCTCCCATTCAAATTAAAGGTGACTCTAATTAGCCTACCTAGATTAAAAGCAACTCTAATTAGCCTATTTTTATATATTTAAACGTGGTTGTTATAGGCAATGTAATTTTTCTACACTCCATTGCTTCTGTCTTTTATCAAAACTACCTCTTATTCTATCATAAATAAAAACCTCAACTTCTAACAATCGTTCGACATCCATAAGATTAAAAATGAAGCGTATGTTCAATCCGCCTATAACGCCAAAATGTCTGGTTTTTTTTGGAACTAACTTCAATAGTCTATACACTCACTCTTGTCCTTAGCGCTGTTTCGCTTGTGGCAGCCTATTACCCTAAGCAAGTGGCAGCTTTGAAACGCTCAGCGGAACTACAGACCGTTCATAACGAGAAGCGATTGAACTGTTTTCTTTGCACTTGGAAAAACTGTCCCTCTAATCGCGAATGTTGTCACTGTGATATCTGCAGGAATGATGACGGTAAGCAAGACTAAGTGTAGTCTACTCTATTCATCAATGTTAATTAATGTAGGTTCTTGTAACGGTAATTAGGCTAAGGGCTCCTTTGTGGAAATGTACAGGACTTTGCCTAGGCCAGTTCTGCTGTGCTTAGGCCCGTTATATATGCGCTTTATGCGTTCACCTACAGTAATCTACTTAGACCTAGACAAATCGAACTTCCTTTGCAGGGCTTTTGGTTTGCCTATGTTATCTACTACGCATATAGTGGCTCAGTGCGCTCGTTGAATGTTTCGATAGATATGTGTTCGTCCTCATCATACTTGAGAAATCGCATCCTTTGTGTGTTTGCAGGATCATACCATGCAGATAAAGCGAAACGCGCAAAGGCTGAGGGCTGCAACTTGGATGAAAAGATTGCGTTGATAAGGCTGTATTTCGAATCTCTCCCACTTGAGATAAAGACGATATCAGGGGCAGGAGCGGAGCGAAGAATTTGCGCTGCGTTGCATTGTCAGACTACAAAGCTGTGGGGAGCACACGTGTGCTAGGTGAGTTGCAAAACCGCCCTCACCCTTTGTGCAAGCGACGACTTAAAAAGACCTCTGTCGACCTAGTGTACCTCTTGCTACTCTCCACTAATTATAGTGTGCCAATATGTATTGGTCCTAAAATAGCTAGCTCGTAACTATAGCCCGAGCTTGTGTGTAAAACAGGTCTAATACATCACGTTAAGCTAGTTATATAGCGTAAAGCTAGACCACAATATAGATTAACAGTTCTACAGTCGCGATCGCAATTGGGTTCCGGTTTCTGCATAATCTTTGTTCTCACCGGACGGTCCTCGTGACAGGGGTCTTTCCAGGCTCGGAATAGCGCGCAGCAGGGGTGGGCGTGTGACGTATCTTACGCAAACGTAAGGAACGATTACAAGCGGAACCAGCCATCCTCTATGGGTCGTAATCTTTCATCGTGATCATACGGCATTGAGAGAGGACTCTAGAAGATGATAAGCGCAAACACACTATACAATCCACGTAATTAGCTTCTCGCTAAAAGCGATCTATTACACGACATGTTCATCACAAGAGTTGGCTACAACTATTATTCAAACCTATCATACACAACGCTGACTGGAGCTGTGCTTGCTGACTTTATTCGCATTGTTCCAAATCCTACTCGGCAGGGGCAGCCGTTATTGGGCTCTCAATAGACGCACAGGATGATGCTTCGTCTGACTCGAAAGGTAGCTCGGCACGCATGTCCGCCAAAGCTTTGAGTGATACCAACCGCAAGGAATGATCGTCTCTAAGGGACTCTGCTTCGATGCCAACCATGTATTCGAGCAAGTCAATAGTCTCCTGTGTCTGTCTGCTTCGTATGCTATCGCGAGCGCGTGCTGTGATGGCAGTTGGTCAGGGTGGTCTTCCGCCAGTGTTTCAGACCCTTTGACCACGACCTCCAGCAGCTCCACCGCCTTCTTCACAGATATTTCTGCTCTGTGTGCTCCCGCGAGTACGTATTGCAACGCCAGTCGTGAGGGGTGGTCTGCCACTAGCGTCATTTTTGCTTCAACCACGATCTTCTCCAGTTCCATCGACACTCTCTATTCGATATTCCAACCAGGACTTGTATAAAAATCGTAGAAGAAGGAAAAGAGCCCCAAAAATTTGGAGTTTGAGCTGGTCTTCCTCTTCCTTCATCTCCACTAACACTTCCCGTATACTCAGTTTCTGTATGCAGGTGCGATTTCCCTTTTTGGTTCCCATCGTGAAAGTTGACTAGTCTCCCACCATTTCTTTCCACAGCTGTCATCGAGATCCTCCATCTCTTCTTTGTCGTTGTCGGTCATATCGTTCTGCCTGTGTGCGAGAGGGCTGTCTGCGTGTCTGACCGTGCATTGCTCTTGGGTCGTTGTTCTGATATCTACAGAACGCAAAGTATACGTTGATTCTCCATATGTCCGCACCAACCGCCCGGGGTCGCTTCGGTCCAGAGCCAAGGTCGTCACTGGAACATTACTTTCTGAACCCGTTCCTTGTTGATCTGGATGATCTGGAACCGAGCGCTCTTCAGAAGGCACACTACCGATCTGAGCTATCTCACGATCAGAAGTCCAAGATACTGAGTGTCCAAAGATGATCGCCCCGTTATCATTCAGATTCTCCGGCCTACGAGGATTCGGGAAGAACATTGAACCTTTAATCAATGCTTTGGGGAAGAACACTTGTACAGGATTGTGGTTCTCTGTACATGGCTCACACGGTTCTTCGACTTGCCCACGGCTGAGGCATCTGCAGGGTGTAAAAGGGTCTATCGGAGAATGCCATAGCAACCCTCGGACAATCTCGATGTCTCCGCGCTCTGTCTCCCTGGTCTTGCTCATTATGATATTCAGATCATGCAGACTGGCTGCTAGATGATACTTGCCCTTTGGCAGTTGTAACCAGTTAGAGCAGATCTTCTCATGCTTGGACGGTCTCATGAGATTCCCGAATCCACGGCCAAAGAGTGTAATGGCCTTCAAGGAGTGCACAAAATCAACCCAACCGTAGCCCAGTGCCTTGAGGGTCGCAACGCGTGGTTCGGGGTCGCTTTCACCGGCGACATCTTCGAAATTCCAACCTTCGAGATATCTTCTGATCCGGAGCTTGAGATTGATGCCATTTAGGGCCGCGAGTTATTTGTGACTCTCCATGAGAACTTCGAGGACCGACCATTTCTGTTCTACTAGATTTTCAAACGTGTACTTCGTCCTCTTCATTTTGCGTGACGCGCTGGGCTGATTCTGTTCTAGAAGTGTTTCTGTCGCGTTCTCACTCTTGCCGCGCCAAACTTCAAGATCCCTGTTTTGTTCGTTTTTGAGGACTTTCCTTGCAGACGCAGCATCGTGTCTAGCTTCATTCTGCATTATGTCATTATTAAATAAGAGTTCTTGAGAATAGTCTTTCTGGTATAGTTTGAGCGACAAGCGAACCAGGTGAAGCAGAGCGCTCGTCCCATTAACAAGCCAGCCTCTTTTAGTCTCCTCGTCCCACAAGACAACATACTTCTTCTCGATCCACATGAGCTTCTGCTCGTATGCGTCGCGAGTGAAGTGAGGGGAAATCCGATTGACCCGTGGAGCAATCGTTGCTCCTGCTGTGAAGATCTTGCCAAGATTGAAAGTGAACTTCTCCAGTAGAGCTCCCGCCCGGGGCGGTGGAAGGTCTGTACCCTTGATGTCGTAATTGGCATCTTCAGCGCCTATTTTTTTTATCTGTCAGTAATGTTTCGTTCCACATCTCCCTCCGCTATACTAACCAGCATAGTATGAGATCTTCCTGGACCAACCAACCACATGTCGAACGTCATCAATCTGATTAACGCTCATGTCGCAAGCTTGCTCCAGATCTACGTCGAGGTACGATATCCTGTCGCCCTCTTCGTTATATGAGAAATGCCAGATCAGCAGGTCATCCAAACGTCTCATACCGACTAGCATGGTGGAGAAGCCTTTCAGGAAGATCTTTCCTTGAATTCCCAGCACCTGAGAGGCGCCAACCATACCAGCCAACAAGTCAAGCGACAGTTCAAGTCCCAGTTGGGGTTCCGGCTTGCTCAAAATTGGGTATCCGCCCACGAGGATTGGACTAGCGAACATTTTGTGCCAGCACAGCCCTGATTGCTCAACCCCTGCCACATATGGGGCTCTGACCTCGAAGCCAAGTCGGCAGAGAAGTTTGCCTCGTTGTCTTTGTTCAGACGCCTCGGCGGGAGGTAGGTCCTGCATCAAATAGCATTCTCGAATGGACGGAACGCAAAGTGCCACGCCTGTTCCGACTGGCGACGATTGGAGAGCAGCACCCAGCCAAGCAAGCTGTTGCCCAGCCTCGACAAGTGATTCACTTGATCCCAGTACAGTGACTATCAATTTGGCATCTTCGATGCGCGCCTGGAATTGTGTCCCGTCTGATAGACTTGCTAGAATATTCGATAAGAATACGGGCATATAGGAAGACCAAAGGTTCACTCACCATTGGAAGTATGTCCCAAATCCTGGCATGCAACATCTGTGATTAGGTCCATGACATGCATCCCACTGTCTGGCCAGACTTGGCAAAGATATTCAAGTGTTGTCAAAGCTTGTGCATCGCTGACAGTCCCGGTAAGCGTGATGGCGCCACCCAGTACCTCTTCTGCATCGCCATGAGACGCCTGGTCCTTAAGATAGTGTAGGGGGCTCCAGGGTAGCTCGAACACTGCTTCGTACTCCGATGACGGGGTTTTCCTACTGACTTCGTCGCCGTACGAAAGCAGTGCAATTCGGATTCGAGCCCCAATCTGGTCCATAAGGTCAGGCTTCGCCCGTTTCAATGTTGTTTCTCGTCTCAAAGTGTCAACCAGCCACTTGTAAGCCGGAGTTTGCAGTATGAAGTCAAATATCCCGTCCTTTTCGTGGCTATCATGTTTCTGTTTCTCATCTTCCTCAAGGCCGATGGATTCGGGGTCGATCTGTTGTTCAGGAACGTTGTCAAATTCCTCAGTTTGATCCAAGTACCTGGCGACGGCGTCCTTGCCAAGTCCCTCGTCACCTTTCACAGGCTCTTCTGGCTGTGACAAGTCGTCAACCAGGCGTTGAAATGCCTGTTGCACGCTCCTAAGCGCAAAGTAAGCAAATGGCTGATGCGGCAAGAGTGGGCTGTGACGAACTTACATACGATCTCTGCGAACATAAAACATGACGTTACGGTGCATTTGTGATGAAGCATGATAACCGACCTTCACGGCGAAGGCCCGAAGCAGATCCGGCAGCGACTGTGAGAGACGATCCAGAGCATCTTTGGGCAGGCCATTGCAGTTGACTGCTCCAAACAACTGCTCAGCAAGTTCGCCTATGTATCCCTTATCCCCTAGAGCAGATGTCGTCAAGGTTGCTGACATGGCATAGATTGTACGTGCTAAAGATAGTTCTGGTAGAGCCGTCTTTATTTCCTCATTCAGTGCATTCGATGTCGAGTGCTGGGTTGCATGATCCGTGGCATCAGTGACAACATCAGAGTTTTTACCAGTCGAACTCCATATCATGTCAGAAAAGCCATGGGTGTGGGAATCTGTAGTAGGAATGGTGGAGTCTCGCGCGAAAGAATGCTTCGGCGATGAAGGCTGCCACTCCTCGTCTGTGGAGCAGTAAACGAGACGTTCAGCCCCCATCGTCTCCTCCGCCGTACGCGACTCAGCCACCTCTACCGACGATATCGCCGACAGCACCTCCTTCGCGTATGCTGCCGCCGTCGCCGCCGCGTACGCCTGCCACCGATTGTTCTTGTGCGAGTCCGCGTAGTCGCACACCCCGCGCACCACCAGACACGGGAAGCTGTTCATCAGCCCCGCCGCCTCCATCTCGAAGCACAGTACCCCGCCGAGCTGCGCACTCAGCCTGTCTCGCACAGCAGCGTCCTTGATTACCTGGTTGCCCGAAGCGATGGTCCCGTAGTGCACCCCCACCTGTTGTCTGCGTGGCTCTCGATCAACTGCGTGCTCTATGCTGCACTTCGCGCACGTTGCAGCTTTTCCTGCGTGTTTATACTCCGCCTTGAAGAGCGTGTCTGACCCAGCAGCTTCGCGCGTGAAGTCAGGCAGGCTGTCGAGCTTCGCCAGGTACTCTAGCAGCCTGCTCTTCCCTCGCATCTGCTTCGCTCGCACCTTTGCTACCGCATTCAGCAGCACCGTCGGCGGCGTGTAGAGCGCCCCCGTCCACTCGAACCCGCTCGCCGTAGCCTTGCTAAAGTCGTATTGCACCACCCCACCGTGCGTCTTGTGCGGCTTGCTCACCACTACGTCGCCAAGCCGCACGTCGGCCTCCTCGCTCGGCACGCCGCTGCCGATACCTACCATTAGGCCGAAGCGTATATTCGTGAACGTCGCCCGCATCTGCGTCGCTACCAATGCCGCTGAGTTAGTACCAATCCGGCCAGCGGGGCACACGATAGCGACGTTATGGCCGCCGATCGCGCCAAGGGCGTACAGGTTCCCGTCGTTGTCGGTCGCATCGTGTTCGAAGTCAGGGTGCTCCTCGTCGAGCATCTCCTGCGCAGCCGCCAGCTCGACGGGCAGCGCGCACACCCATCCTACCGTGTAGTCGTCACGGTGCAGCGGGCGCGCCATTCTTGGTCGTTACGGAAGGAAGGAACAGAGACTGGTCTTATGAGCAGGTCATGGAGAGTGTGTAGAGGTGGTGAGCCAGGAGCCAGGCAACGGCCTCTCAGCCCCTCAGCCCCTCAGTCATGCAGCCCTCAGCCTTGCGGCATGCACAGCTTCAGTCTTCCTGCATGCTAGCGAGGCACGGCTAGGCGGGGCTGGACAGCTAGTGGGATGTCGGGATGCCAGGATGCCATTGCATACGCGGGAGTGTTTGGAGGCGATGATGGCGCTTATCCAGGCGGACCGTGCAAACGAGGGTTCCATCTGCCACTTGCGGTTCCCGTGAGCGTCACGAAGCGTTCGAGTGAATTCTGATTAGAGTTTTCGGGGCGGATGCATTCTGGCTGTTGGGTCTCTAGGTCTATGCAACGCGCACATCCTGGTTGAGTCAGTTGAGGGACTTGCGAAACAAGGAACTATTTCACGCCTCCCGCTTGCGCGTTGCACGGCTACCCCACCCATTGATCTTCATAGCACATTAGACGTAAGAGCAACACAGATTGTGCTTTTGATAGCAACTCATCTAGCAGCATGCGTGTTGTTTCTAGCGCTTTGCGCTCTTCTTCCAACTGTTGCAATACTTCAGCTTTGTCTTCTTTAGGCCCAGCTTCTTGCTCGTTATCACTGCTTAGATTTAGCTCTTCTACCTTGCTCACCAATACGACAAGCTGTTTATTGACTGTAGTAGCAACACCCTTCACCTATGTCTGTACTAGAGATATGGTCCTTCTAATATCTTCTGTTATGTGGGTTTGGCGGACTGAGCTATACCTATAAGGAAAGATTAGCCTACATTCCGCAGCAAGGGAGTAGATTCTTAGTGACTTACAAGGTAGCTATGCTTACACGCTAACTATCATGGCCAACCTAGCTTCGACATACAGGGACCAAGGACGGTGGGCGAGGCAGAGACGCTAGAGGTGCAGGTGATGGAGACGAGCAAGGCGAAGCTCGGAGCAGACCATCCAGACACGCTGACCAGCATAGCCAACCTAGCATTTATATGGAAAGCACAGGGTTGGACAGCAGATGCTGTAGCCTTAATAAGGCAGTGTTTATAGCGGCGTCGGCAAGTACTAAAAGCTAGCCACCCTGACGTTCAATCCTCGTTAATAGTCTTAGAGGAGTAGAAGGTAGGATAGGTTAGAGCTAGTTTACTATATACACTTAAGCAATTCCCACCTGTTGAGCGTAAAACCCAGAGTTAGTAATTCAATAGTTAGCTAGTTATAGCTTTCGTTTTGCGGGTAGTTAGCTTGGTATGGTGTCGTAACAATTAGACCTATTTTACATACAAGAGTAGGCTGTAATCGCGAGCTAGCCGTGTTAGGGCTAGTGTATGCTAGGTCTCTATGATTGGCGAAGCTTAGCAAGCGGTCCTAGGTCGACAGGGGTCTTTTCAAATCGCCCCTGCACAAAGGGTGAGGGCGCTTTTGCAACTTACTGTAGACGTGGTGAGGTTGTGATGTCTTGTGGCGGGGTCGGCACGCACAATGCACGCGCCGAATCGTCAAAGACGAGGCTGAGCAACACAGCTGAGGGAAACCTTGATTGGACCAGATTGCAGGGAGAAAAGGCGCCGCATTCTTTCTCAATGAACATCCCTTCATGACATGCAATCATTGGTGGCAAGAATGATGCAGAGGAACGCCAACTACCTACGTGTAACTTTTAGCTTTGATAAACTAGAATGCTGCGAAGGCGTGCATGGACACTGTGCATGTGGGCATCAAAGCGCCTCGTAGTTTGCAGCTCTTACGCACGCTAGCTGTTCCAAGGAGAAATGAATCAGATCGGTCTCATTGCATCACCATGTACTCATCATCCACCGCCTACTCTTTCGGGACAGTACAATGAGGCAATCTCGAAACCCAGTAACCGCCTACAAGGGCTTGCATATATACATCAAGCGCCTAAATGTGGTTGAAGATATGGGAGGAATCTGTAACGAGCGTCATCATAGTAACCAAGTATTGGTGCTCAAGGATATCAGCACCCGTTTTGGAGTTGCATCGCGTGTGGCCTTCTGTGGCCAATATCCAGATCGATAGACGAGCCGTATCCAGAACTATTGAATCCAATACGAGGAAATGGGGAAAAATGACTTTAAAGATTTTTGCCTATTCCTCCGTGTAAGCAAGGGTACGCCGTGGGATAGAGGTGAGATAAAATTAGTTTCACTTTCAAAGGCCTTGCAAAAGGCATATATCATGACCAACATAGTTTGATACCTGCAGTATTTGAGATAGGTTGGCCGGATATCTGACAGTTTAATATTTGCTTTCAATACGAACTAGGTGTTACTACGGAATACATTATATCCCTACAGGATATCGATCTTTCACGAGTACCAGTTGGTATAAAGTGGGATGCGATCATCTTGAAGGACCTTCACTAATGATAGTCCATTCAGTCATCCTCGAATAGATAACCAAAACCGTCGTCCTCAAATAGAATTCCAGGCCATCATCTTAGTTGTCACTGGTCTCACCTTCACAAGACCTTTGTGCAACAACATTCAGCACTTACTTTCTGATAGCACGCAATATCATACTATTAGAGCCTGAAGCTCCTAATGATAGGTTGTCATTAGCACTGTGGCAGCGTTGTTTAAATGATTCATGCAACACCGCCTTGCTGATCGGTACCTCTCAATTTAAGCGAGATAGGTAGTCCGGACGTTCTGAATTGCCGGCTGCACATGGCTGCACATCTAACAAAATCATTGCAGTGTGACTTAAGCCAAAGAGATCAGTGGGCCAAGCCTGTAGCTGGGTGCTTGTGGCCGCTGCCAGACATGCGTCACATCGAGTCACATAATTGTCATTGTCCAAGTTTCACTCGGTGCAGTGTCATATATTATCAGCCCTGCGCCACGATATGCGATTGGCCCATTTGGCGTTACACAGCAGCGCATTCGAACTCTGCACAAAGTAGGTTGTAGCCTGATCCCAAACCCCACCTTACCACCACTTCCCCACGATGAGGACTGAAGTATGCCGCTTCTTTGTCGCTGGACGCTGCTTGAACGGGGAGACATGTAGCTTTCAACATTTCAATACAAGCTCCACCCCTCTCCCTCCCGAACGCAAAGCGGAACCTATCAGCCGTTCGCAATCGGGCGGCTCCATTCCAAGAGCAAAGATACCTTGCAAATTCTACCTCCAAGGCACATGTACTAAGGGAGACTTTTGTAGCTTCGAGCATTCAAACCCGACTACAGCCACAGCCACAGCCTTCCATCCCGTATCCAGGGATACTAGGTCGAACATACCGTGTAGATACTTTCAAAGAAGTATTTGTAAAATGGGAGAGCTATGTCCCTTCAGTCATGACATTCAAGGCAATCTAGTCTTGTCGAAGACGCTGTCAGATCACAGGCCCATCACGGAGATTGGTCTCGCTGCATCCACTTGGGCGCGCTCCAATCCTTCGTTTAGAGAGCATGATGAAACCAAACTACCAAAGAACATTGGAGGAGCTACTGTAGCTTTTGCTGACGGGGCCTCTGTTTCGACTATCTCTTTGATTTCGGACTTCTCCGCCGTGTCAACATCCGATCTATCTCAATACACGTGCGTTCAAGATGTAGTGAATCTCTTGAGCAGCAAGGGCTTTACCCAGATAACTCCCGATTGTATTAGCTTCCAACAAATTCCGGAAAAGCTCCATAAGACAGCTGTAATTAAAGTCCGCGATCCAGACTTTGCCAACAGCCTTCTCCAGTGCCTTGGAGGTACTCCTGTCCGGCTCGGGGACGTGGAAGTTCGCGTGTCGAAAATGCAAATTGGAGGGGAGACGGAATCCGGCTTAAATAGGCTACAGCTCACTGGCGTTACATGTTCATGGTTCAATCCTTCCAAGGTGGCTTATCTACAATATGAGACAGATTGGAAAGCGAAGCGGGCACTTGAACGCATCAAGGGCCTGGAATCAAACCAGCTCATGGGACGGAAGCTCGATGTCCAGTATCAACCGGTTCGATCCTTGCAGATTGGCAATCTTGACCTGAACACGAATGAAGCCGGACTTCGACACTTTCTTCCCTCTCCACAGCCCATTAAAGTGACTTGGGGACCTCAATCCCACGCACTCACTGCAAAACAGCTAGAGGAAAGAGCTATCATGCAACTTCGATGTCACGGTACTTTTATAGGAGAGCCTACTTCCAGTTCCCAAAAGGGGGGAAGTAGAACGAAGATTATCGTCAGGTTCAGCGACGCAGAGGCAGCCCGTAATGCGGTCAAGAAGATGCACGAAACCCGTCTCGATCCTACCTCGAATGATAAGATGCAAGTCACTCCCCTCGTGTCTATCAAATTGTCGGTATCCTCTCGAATCCTAGCAGCCATTCGACCACAGCTTAGTCTTCTTATTGACGAAACATGGCGAACTGATTACGTTAATATTAAGCAATACGAAGCTCTAGGCAAAAAATATGCCCAAGTCCGCATTTTTGGCCAGTCCAGAGAACCAGTTGCCAAAGCCAAGTCGGCCGTGGAGAAGCTCCTTATTGGCCATGTCGCGGCCGACGGAAATGGCCCGATCACAGACCCGTTTTACTTCAGACCCTCGTCAAAAAGCTTTCTGGACAATCTCGGAGCCACAAATGGTGTTTTAATACACCAAGATCTACGTCGATCGGTTCTTCGACTATATGGAGACGACATGGGTATCGAACAAGTCGAACGCGCTCTAGTGGCGAAATGTGCAGAACTGGAGGAACATTCCCACACTGTGGTTCTTGATTCCGAGACTCTGGCTTTTGCTCTCAAAGGGGGATTTCGACAAATTGTCGCAGCCCTTGGAAAAGAAAAAGTGAAACTAGATATCATCAGCAACCCGAAGCGAATCATCGTTGAAGGCTCCACAAAAGATGTGGTCCAGATACAGGAAATTCTTACATCGTGTGCATCTCCTTCATTGGAAACACAAGTAGCCGGGGTCTCCATCGACGGGGACGACTCCGAGCTACTCTGCCCGGTCTGCCTCACCCCACCTGAAGCGCCTATCAAGACGTCATGCAGCCACTTCTATTGCAGTTTCTGCCTTGTCTCGCAGTGCACGTCTGCCAATTCTTTCCCGCTCAAATGCCTCGGGGAAGGGGCTGTCTGTGGAGTTCCAATAACTCTTGCCGACGTGAAGAAAGTTCTTTCTGGGACTGAATACGACAACCTTCTCCAGACATCTCTGACCTCATACCTTCGCAGTCGAACAACCGAATTCCAATACTGCTCTACACCAGACTGCGACCGCTTCTACAGAATCTCAAACGCTGAAAACCCTCGAACTTTTGACTGCGACGGCTGCCTTAGCTCCATCTGCACGAGCTGCCATCAAAATCCCCACGACGGGCTAACTTGTGAGGCCAACAAAGCCCTGATCAAAGCCGCCGCTGGGGGAGAAGAAGAACTCAAGCAGTGGAAGAAGAATAATGATGTGCGAGACTGCCCCAAGTGCGGGGTGCCGATCGAGAAAACATATGGTTGCAATCACATGAAATGCATAGTGTGCCAGGTTCACATCTGCTGGTTCTGTATGAAGACGTTTGGCAGCGGAGAAGAGACCTACGAACACATGCAGCGGAAACATGGCAACATTGCGTAAGGGGTGACAGTTCAGTGGAGGCGGTGAGCCAATGGTACAAACCGGGTCTCTTGCTATTCAGAAATTGTAGCTGGCAATGGCCTCTTATTTGTATAATGTGAGACAGTGTTATGGGGACGATTTTGTAACGCATAGTGATATGCTAGATCTGGTGTTTTCTTGAAGTGTTCCTTCTGTCTTCACATGTAAGTCCTGCGCAGACGCAAGCTTCTGCATATCAAACGCACCAACGTTGAATGAAGTCTTCCAGAATGCAAAACAATTTGTCATCCAATCTTCTGCCATCGTTGTCTTCTTGTACCAATGGTGTCCCTAGCTATGAGACGTTTTGAGTAATGACGCAGCGGATACAAGGGGCGTAGTATCGAATAACTCTTGTTCAAGAAAGCCATGATGTAATTACAATCAAGACAATAGTTTTCAAAGACATTACTCCTTATTTGTTGAAAGCGAGATTCAAAGATCTCCCGAAAATGGTATTATACAATTCCCCTAAGTACGAAAACCGATGTGCCTAATTGCATCCAACGTGGTATATATCATGCCAAAGGCTAGTCTAGATGAAGATCCCAACAAAAATGCCCGCAAAAACGAAATCGCGCCACTTCCCACAGGCCAGCTCCTCCGCTGAGGAAGCTGGGGTCGTGCTGCCGGTTTGACCAGCCGAGGTTTTGCTGGGTTGTGTGCACATGGAACCACCAGTGCATGTGTCGTCTCCTTCAGTACTTTCACTTTCACTAGTCGTAGTTGCTGTCACGGAAATCGAGTCCTCAATTACCGCAACGGGTGTCTCTCCAGGTGCAAGCGAGATCTCCACACCATTAATTGTCGTCTCGCTACCGGGCATCAAAGTCTCGCCATTTGGCAGCAACAGGCCTCCTCCAGCTGTGGATGGTAGGAAGGAAAAGCCAGACGGTAGAGCGCCAGCAGATATGGTCGTGCCCCCAAGAACGATTTCATTTGCTGTAGCTGGAAGTGGAATGGTACTAGTACCGATGATCAAGCCGGAGTTGTCGCGCGAGATAGTCATACTGCCGATGACGGTTGTTTCCCCAGGGGCGAGCTCTGCTGCAAGCTCTCCGATAGGAATTGCGATCCCGTTCACTTCAACTCTGGAAGTGCGTGGTATCGATACACCTTGAGGCACTGCTACAGTGCTTGTTCCATCTATTACGAGAAAAGAGCCAGAATCATCGCGGGAAATGGTATCGCTGCCGATGGTGGTAACCTGCCCAGGTTTGAGCTCTGTGGCTATCTGGTTGATGTCGATGGTCGTGCCGCCAATGACAGCCGATGGTGCAACGGGTGCTGGGGTTATCGGTGGTAGGCCAATCGTTTTGGTGCCACCAACCACCACGAACCCAGCGGAGCTGTCAAACGAAATTGGCACGTCGTTTATAGTGGTTTGTTGGCCTGGTTTGAAAACACTGGTCTTGTCGCCGATGACAATTACGGATCTTGACGGGTCGATTGCAATGGGACCAGCTCCAGGTAGTGTGACTATCGGGGTAGGGGCCATGCCATTGGGTACCCTCGTCACCGGTGAACCAGGGGTGTCTGTTATGACCTGTTTTTTGGTAGCTGTCGGGTTGGCCGGTCCAGCTTGCGGAGGTGCATCTATCTGACCGGGCCTTGATGGGCCAACTTTCGTGGTATGTGGAGGATCATCAGGCCTCTGGATGCCGACAGGGCCTTCTGGCCTACTGCGCCTCTTGGTTAGCCTACTGCGTGGTATGATGAGCAACATCCTTACGTGGTTGTTTTTGCACCTGGATTGTAAACTGGTGGTGTAAGATGATCATAATCGAAGAGAGTCGAAACGGTAATCGCTGTCTCGGTTATAATGTAAGACGCTGCAGGAAGAGTTTGCACTGATGTAGCAATGGATGTAAGAGTTATTTCGCAAGTCCTCGAGCCGGGCGGTATCTCAGGAGCATCAGTAGGACCGTGGGTAGGACCGTTAGTAGGATAATATCCGGTAGGGTATGGCATCGAGCTATTCCAATTTCTTTTGAGACTTTTCGCACGATTAGCAGGACTCAGATGAGTTTTACACGGTAGGCTTACTCCTTAACTGTTGGAATCACCATACGCTTGTCGATTATAGTTGAGTTCCACATGACTGGATACGAATTCCATGGTGCTGTAGTTTTGCTTCCCACTACCGGGGGTGTATTCCACACTGATGTAGTAGTGTCTGCTGCAGCAGCGGTTGTGTTTTGCACATCCGAAGTTGTGCCTGGTACTGGGGTTGTGCCTGGTACTGCAGTTATGCTTGGTAATACAGTTGTGTCCGGCGATGCAGTTGTGTCCGGCGATGTAGTTGTGTCCGGCGATGCAGTTGTATCTGGTGCTGCTGGTGCATCTGGTGCTGCTGGTGCATCTGGTGCTGCGGTTGTGTCTGGTACTGCAATTGTGTCTGGAACTGCTGTAATCATATCCGGCCCTGTTGTAGTCGTGTCTGATGTGGATGTAATCTTTGGCCATGGTACTGAAAATGTACCCCACGACTTAGTGGGTGTTTTCATTGCCGTTGCAGTCAAGTTGTGGCCGAGTGTCTCTGTACTTGTCGATGTTGAACCGTTGTAGAATGGCGTGATGTGTACAAGTAGAGTCATTCGCGCTGTGCGTGTCGACGGCGCAAAATTTGGCGCAATATAGAAATTGCTCGTCATTGTAACATATCTAGTAGTACATCCATCATCTCGGGCCTGCAATGTGTTTATGTTGTATGCGGCGTGCGGGAATGCCACACATACAGCTAGTGAGAAAGTTACAATCAGCTCGTGTCTAAGCAAGAGGACTCGAAATATTACCAACAAAGCATAGGTACACAAGCACGAAAGGGCCCGTCATGATCGCTGTAAGGCTGGAGGTTGGGTCTCACAGGCAGAGAGACTGCGATAGAGAAGAGAACCCACAGCCCAGGAAAATGGAGCCGAGTAGTAAGGCGAACATATCAGAAGACAGATCGTACGGCCCCATTGCCGACGATGAATCCTTCCGTTGCTTCGTGTGTTGTCCCTCAGCTCTGAATGTTGGCCCCCAACGGCATAATCTTGGCGCAGCCGCAGCATACGCATTACCATTGGTTGCATGCGTAGGTACTGCCTGAATGTGGCTGAGTGCAATAATGTCTGATTGCGCTTTTGAGTAAGCGTGGTTAGGCAACCGATATGCTTACCTGCGGACGACCGGGGGTGCTTTTCTCAAGGTCCACTCACAAGCTACAGCAAACCCTGGCCGTTGAGGGTGGCGCATTCAGCTGCCGTCTAGACCCTGCCTTGACATCTTTAGATACAGTATACTGGCACCAATTTCCGAGGAGTCTTTGTGCTTCCCTCGAGGCAGACACAGCCGTCGCAAGCGCATACGTTTTGCGGCGTGGACAGCACCCAAATGGCAGCACCACTAGTTGTCGAGGGATCAGGGCAGTGGTATGGAAACGATGGAAGCTGGTCAGGGTATGTTTGTCAATACTCGAACGGGTGCTCTCGCACATTGCGCTAATCAGTACAGCTTCATGATCCAAGCGGGTACGCCACCACAAACATTCGAAGTCTTTCCGTCCTTCCAATCGTCGAACATATGGCTCCCAAACGGCGAAGAGTGCACGCGACTCCAGGGTGATACGCCATCATGCGGCAGCTCTCGCGGTGCGGCGCCATTTCAACAGAGAGCGAGTCCAGGCTTCCAGCCGAACATGTCCTCTACCTGGCAGGGCATCAACCTCTACGAACTCGGACTCGAGAGGAATCACGGTATCACCGGGAATGGCTTTGTTGGCTTTGAAACCGTCCTCTTGAACGATATCAAAATCGAAAAGTTCCCAGTTACTGCATATGTCTCGCCTGGCTTCTGGTTAGGGCATATCGGACTTCTGCCTTTACCCATTAACTATTCAGAAACTGCCAATTCGCCATCTTTCCTATCCACTCTTAAAGACGAAGGACATATACCAAGCTTGGCTTATGGCTATCAGGCAGGCGCTTCATATCGGGGTACAAAGGTACCAGGAAGCCTGATCCTCGGAGGCTACGACGGTTCGCGCGCGTCAGAACCTCTCACTGTTAAGATCAACTCCGACATCACCAGAGCTCTAACAGTTGCCGTACACGACATGGTAGCATCCAACACAATGAACGGTACACTATCTCTAATCAACAATGAACAAATCTTCGCCCCACTCGATTCTTCGATCCCTGAAATGTGGCTTCCGAAGTCGGTGTGCGATCGCTTTGAGTCTGTTTTCGGGCTGGAATACCATGAAGCATCTGGACGCTACGTCCTTCCCGACTCCCAAAGGGATAAGCTCCGTGAGCTCAGGCCAGTCCTGACAGTAACCATAGGCTCGGACGCATCCTCAACTGGCAACACTACCACTATCCAACTTCCTTATGCTGCTTTTGACCTGCAGGCCGGGTACCCAATATTTGCCAACGCTACGAACTATTTTCCTATCCGTAGGGCTGACAATGACTCCCAATACGCAATCGGAAGGGCATTTTTGCAAGAGGCATACGTCGGTGTGGACTTTGAATCTGGAATCTTCAACGTTAGCGCCGCGAAATGGGATAGCCTAGAACCCGAAATTATCCCTATATTACCCCGGCTAAACATTACCACTTACATAGTTGAGGTTAGGAAGAGCAAGGGCGGCCTTTCAGGCGGCGCGATAGCTGGAATCGTCATCGGATGTGTAGCTGCGATAGTTCTTCTCATCGCTGGTGCATGGCTCTTTGCACGGAAGCGAAAGCAAAACAAGGCGCCGGATGAAGTGGCTATGGACACGATCGTAAATGAAAAAGCCATGTGCGACGGGTCCGAGCCGTCAGAACTCGAGCCTAACGTCGTTAATATCAGCGAACTTCCGGATAAGCACGGTAAAAGTGAGCTGCATGAGGGCAGGCCGGTGCCAGAACTGGGCGATCCGGATTACGTTTACGAATTGCCGGCACAACAGTTCCATGAAATGCCAACGGATGATGAACACCAGGAAGAGAAAAAAGAAGAAAGAACAGAAACGTGATACGTGTTGAGAAAGAGAAGGATTGGCGGTACTTTATTTCCCTGAGATGGTTCGCAAGCGTTGGAGGATATGCCGAAAAACACCGCACTCACGATGCTGCATCACCGGGACCTGTCACTGCCGCAGATTGCGAGCAGTGGAGTCATATTTTTTACTTTCAGCATACCCTCAATTTTTTCCTCGATTCAGAGACGGTAAATGCACATATCGGTCGGTATAGAGGCATGGAGGGCACACTCTCCCCACCCATCGCAAACGGGGCTGATCGCCGAGCTGCATTTTGATTTACTGTAAGAAAACACATTGTAATTTTGGTATGGTGTCCGCGGGGGGACATCTTTTTCGCTATGCATAAAAACAGCCAGCGTAGTCTTCCAGAGAGGCTTTTCTTTTCTATTGTAGCAGCAGTGCTCCATCGAAGCAATCTTTTCGTATTGCCTTTTTTCGACATTTAGTTTCTGAATGTCCACAAAACTGAATCAACCACTATACCCACGCAAATGTGGAAGCAATGGACCAAGCAATCTTCACATCTTGGCCTCATGAAATATAAACGATTTATCCCATATAATTCTCCTCTGAAACTGGCTTTGATGAAATATGCTTGACTTGCTTGAAACAGCGACAGGTTGACTACCACGCTGTCAAAACCACCCGCAATACACGCGAGCGAAAAAAGATCATGAAATACTTGCTCGCTAGCGCACCCAATGGAGATGTCATCTCCACATCTGCCTGGAGCCCTAACTTACGTATTACACATACTCACATCCCACAGCGACGATGCAACACAGCAATACGATCGCAGTGCCCCACACACTCTGCGAATGGTGTGAAAAGGTGATAGCGAGACTACGTCCATCCTTTGCGCAAAGCCTTGAACGTGATCGTTTGTTGTTCCACTATCCGGACCTGGATGCGCTTCTCCGCGGCACACTGCAGCAACGATGCCACATGTGCTCTATATTCGCAGGTTGGATGATGCAGAGCCAGAAAGCAAGCGACATCAATACGGCCCTGGAGAAATCCGGAACGGCCCGAGACAAGAGGCACAAGGTCCTTGCTTCCATTATGAAGAATGCACCCATGGGCTCTACGGATTCCTGGCAAGCTTTTGATGTTCTTCTGGGCTACACCCGCGATGACGAGACGCTGAATGTGGTGTCGAAGGCGTCGTTGAACTATTTCAAGAAGGGCTGGCGCAAGCAGGACGTCCCGCCCGAGATGCTGACGAGCTTCACGGGTTCGCAGGAAAGCTTCGACATGGTAAAGAGGTGGCTTGACATCTGTACTCGTGAACATCCCGAATGCCGCGCTGGTTTTGAGCGGCATGCACCTACAAGGTTACTTGACGTTGGAAGAGATGGCACGCAAGATGTTAAACTCGTTGATGGTAGTAGGACTGGTGGAGCACCTTATGTAGCGTTAAGCTACTGCTGGGGTCTGATACCCCAGCTCATGTTGCTACCAGACAACTACTCTGCTTTTGAGCATAACATACCTTTTGGGTCTCTCTCAAAGGTCGCGCAAGATGCTGCCACTGTCTGCCGAGCCATGTCAGTTCGCTACCTGTGGATCGACGCCATGTGCATCATCCAAGGCCCCGACGGCGACTTCCAGCAAGAAGCCTTGAGAATGGAAAGTGTTTACGCAAATGCACTGTTCACCATCACGGCCGCAGCCTCCAAAGACACATCACAGCCGTTCTTAGTCCATCGCAACCCGCTAGCATGGGTTGATTGCCAGCTCCGTGAAGAACAGCACAGTGAGCGGTACCGCAGTTACATTGAAGGAAATTCCTACTGCGAATCCGAGTGGGATGTACCTGGGACCTTTGCGCTAGACAGCCGTGGCTGGTGTTTCCAGGAGCAATTTCTCTCGCCGAGATCCATCTACTACGGAACCAAAGGCATACACTGGGAATGCAGACGGTGTGTTGTATGCGAGCATGAGGACGACATGGCCCAAGGGCATTTTGACAGCGGGCCCGATCCATCGCGCAAGAGTAAATTCACGGAGCTCTTGTCCCTGGGTGCGGATCGGACCGAACCGGAGACTAGCTACAGGCTGCGTGAACTGTGGGGAGACGTGGTGTACAGATACACCGCGACGCAATTGACGCATCAGTCCGACAAGCTGGTTGCTTTGGCTGGTATCGCTTCCGTGTTTCAGGACAAATTCAAAATGACTGCTTCATTTGGTCTTTGGATAGAACTCTTTCTGGATGAGATTCTGTGGTTTCACGATGTCAGAGTGGACGGAGACGTGGTGAGAAATGATCTCGCACCTTCATGGGCTTGGGCCAGTCTACAAGATGCTCAGATCTACGGTGCAAACACATTGCATAGAGGTGAAACAGGTGATGAACATCATCTCGTTAACGCTTTCTCTGCAACAGTAGTTTCTCTACCTCGCATCACAGGCTTTATGCCACTGAAATGCAGTATTGGAAGCGAGCCAGGATCTAGTTTCCGTCTACGCGGGTATCTAGCGCGCTGTGTTCGTCGTCTTGCCAAGCTGCGGTCCGGAAATCGGTTCACCAACCGACTAGATCCCTTCGACGTCAAAGATTCAGAAGCTCGCCGAGATGTCGTAGAATACTATCCTGACACAGTCAATGAGAGAGCAAACCTCTTCTGCTTCTTGGTCAGGCGAGAGCATCGCAGACCTAAAGATACAAGCCCGGCTCAGTCGAAAAATAACGACACGATGTGGGATCACGGCTTGGTGTTGACACCAGTTGAAGGGTCGCAGAATCGATTTAGGAGAACTGGTACTTATATTGAAGTTTCGGACGTCACTGGAAGCACCAAAGCCACCACCAACAAGGAGCTGAGTTCGATGCGCGCGTACCTCTTCTCAGGTGCGTTGAAAGAGCAAGAAATCGAGATAGTGTAGACAATTAAGGGAACTGGCCCGTAGAACACCATGTCACTCGATGGTGCATGAGAAGGGTGCTGAGAACAGAAATCAAGAGACCGCTGATTCAGGCCAGCTCGAGCTCAATCAGCGAGTCAAGGCTGTTTGGATGCCGCCATATTCCCGTTATCTTCAAGCCCGCACCTTCATACATCTTCCGATGTTCCTCCTCAGTGCGGTGTCGCGCTCCGAGACAATTCATAAGCTCCCAATCGAGAGCGGCTTTGCTTTGTTAGATCAACGATGCACTCAGGGAGAAAGATGACTTACTTTGTGACCAATGCGCGCCCTGACTGGGTACCACATAGTCGTTGACAAGGACCTTCGAATATCCTCTAGTCATTGCTGGAACGATGGCTTTCATTATATCTGTGCAGACCTGGTCGTTCCAGTCCTGGATGATGGAATGCAGGTAGTATGCTCGGGCACCTTTTACCGGTTGCTCAGTCATGAAATCGTGGCCCATCTTGTCTGCACCCGGGCCAAGTTTCGCAAGTTGGACGATCTCGGGACGATCTTGTAATACCAATGGGCCAGGCAGCTTCCCCTCGAACGCTACTCTCAACCCTTCAATATCGTGTCCTGAGCCGCCGCCCACATCGACTAAGAAGGTCGCGTCCTTGTTGGCCCCCTGGATCAGCCGCTCCTCGACAGGGTAGTAACTCTTTTCGAACCAACGGGGTCGGCCTTTACTCCAAGAGTTCATCATGCTGGCAAAACGGCGTCCCATTTCAGGGTTCTGCTCAAAATACTCAAAGTAATGATGGCCCTTGCAGTTGTACTGATGCTGGAACGGGGCGTCCAGGCCCGAATCAGGGCATTTCCAGCCATGCTCTTCAAAGTACGGCTTGGAGGCATTATGCACAGGGTTGAAGTTCTCGCCAATGTAGAGTATCGAGTCCTGGTACGAGGGCTCGGCAAATGCAGACGAAGTGGGCGTATTGGCAAACGTGCTCGGGCCTGTCTCACGCACGATATGGACAGCAGCGAGATGGCGCAGCATACGGCCAACAATCACCGGGTCTACTTCCTTGTCGCACTTTGCTGCGATTTGCTCAATGGTAGCGCCGGTCTCGGGAACGCCCTGCATGGCCTGGAACAATTTCACTTCGGCTGCCATCCACAGGACGTTCAGATTGGCGGGCTGCGCCCATAGCAGCTCGAGCATGTTCTCCGAGGGGTGGCTTATTTCAGCAATGAGGCTCCTGCAGGCGTCGAGCAGACCTTCCCTCGCGCCAGGGTTTCCGTTCTTGAAAGCATTGCTGAGGGTGGCGACGCTATCGAGGAGCGTCAGCGCGGCCTTGGTGGGCGTGGGATCGGCGGCCATGATAAAGTTTGGACACAGTGCAGTGGATTACGATTAGTGGAAAGGAGAGAACGCCCGTTCACAGTGTGCAACGAGTGCTCGGGGTCGGGTCTCTAGCTGGCCCCTCAGACGCGGACGAATGTGGACCGAGAGGGCGGCATAGCGGGATGCAGGGGAATGCGAGAATGCAGCACCGTCGTCATGATCCTGGGCGACTTTTACCACCATGGCCTCCTCGCACGCTTCACTGCCGCTACCGCGTTGTCGCACATTCCAGCCTCTCCACCAGCCACAAGGCTGAACCCTGCTCGACCCGTTTTTTGTCCTCCAGACTGCCTCTTTCGACGGTAGCCCGCTGTTGGAACCATGTCGACACATCCCCCTCACGATCTCGAGGCGCAAATGCCGCCTCCACCCGCGGATGCCGTGCGCGCCTCTACCTCGGCGCCATCTGCGGCTATAGATTCTGGCATCGATGCAGGCTCGTCGTCTGAGTTTGACCAGGAGAACAGCGGCAGCCATGCCCTCGTCGCCCAGGATGACACGAGCGAGGCGTCGACAGATGAAGGGTAAATTGTCGCGGAGAGAACCACGCCGCGTCGCATTGTTAACACTGAGTGCGCAGCTATGCAGACTCTGACGCATCCTCGTTCCTGTCGTCCATCCTCTCAGAAGTCCGCCGCGGCGTAGAAATCGAAGGCCGTCTCTATCCCAGTTACGGCAAGCATGAGTATGGCATGCCAATCGACGAAAAAGAGCTGGATCGCAACGATTTGCAACATCACAAGTACACGCTGTTGCTGCGCGACCGCCTGTTTGTCGCGCCCATCCCAGAATCTACATTTGAAGATGCAAACTGCCGCGTGCTCGACTTGGGTACTGGAACCGGCATCTGGGCGATAGACATGGCGGACAAGTACCCCAACACCGAGGTGTTGGGCGTGGATATTGCAGCCACACAGCCAGCCTTTGTCCCGCCAAACTGCATTTTTGAGATTGACGACGTCGAAGAAGATTGGCCGTATCGTGCCGCACACTTTGACTTTATACATGGCCGTGATCTGATGACTGCGATCCGCGACTGGCCCCGGCTGATTGCGCAAGCTTACAGACACCTCAAGCCAGGCGGTTGGATCCAGCTCGCCAGTACCATCCCCGGCGCCCTCAGCGACGACAACAGCATACCGGAGAATAGCGGGTACCTAGAATCGGCGCGTCTATACTTTGAGATCGCCGAGAAGATGGGTGCGCCGCTTGATGCGCCGCGAAGTTGGAATGCTCAGATGAAAGAAGCGGGCTTCATTAATGTCCAAGACGAGGTCTTCAAGTTGCCTATGGGCACATGGCCACGGTCGAAAAGACTCCGGACAGTTGGTAAGTTGGAGCAGATTATGATTCTCGAAGGCGGGTTTGAGGCGTACATGCTCCGGGGGTATACGCAGGTGTTGGGAGGAAAGGCGGAGGATTTACAAATTATTCTTGCGTTGGCGAAGCGGGAGGTGCGGGACCCATCTGTTCATACCTATGTTCAGTTTCACATTACATATGGGCAGAAGCCTCAGTAATAGCATATGCAAGGGATGAAAAATGACGAGCTTCAATGGATGTGGCCTTGCAGTGCATTGCCTGGCGCTAATCCAAATCAGATTAGATTGTTGTGCCTCGAGTATGGGCGGAAGCTCCCCGCGCTGACACCGAGCTTACATCCAAAGGACACACAACAAGGGAGACATTTCGCTCAGCACCACTGAAGCCCTGCCTCAGTTGCCCGGAATATATAGTCTGCCGTTCTTGTTCAATCCTTGATTCCTATTATCTCTCACGCCCTGTTTTTCGTCACCCCGGAGTCGTCTCCTCACGGTAACCCTATCCAATCCTTTTCGATTCACAATCAAATAGCACACCAGCCCGTCTTCAATTTCTGGAAAGAATCATTTGCTTCCCAACTTGTATTCAAGAACCAAGACCCCAGGGTCGTTCCGGAGCGCCAAGTACATTCGCGCTCAATTGAGGCAGTTTCTCCGGATTAGGCAGGGCACCCTTAGAGCACCCTGTTGGAGACGACCAGTGTCTGACAAACTTGCGCGTCTTCTGGGCCTTCGATTGCGTGAGCGGCAAACACAATGCGGGGCACGTTGACCTTGATGCTGTCGAGCTTTCTTCTCTTCCTCCCCTCTGTCTCTCCAGTCCTTGCTTCGGATCAACAGCCTTTTGAATTCGGCCCAATGTCTACCACACAGTACACGCTTCCACCACTCCCATATGCATACGATGTCAGTATTGCCATTGGCCATCACTTTGCCCCACACGTGTCATACTTATCGTTTCCCAGGCATTGGAGCCGCACATCTCGGCTCAGATCATGGAGCTGCATCACAGCAAGCACCATCAAACGTACATTACCAACCTGAATGCTCTGCTCAAGACTCAAGCTGAAGCAGTATCGGCACTCGACATCCCTTCACAAGTCTCAGTGCAGCAGGGCATCAAATTCAACGCCGGAGGTCACATTAATCACTCACTCTTCTGGCAGAACCTAGCCCCAGCCAGTTCGAGCGAGGCCAAGAGCGCTGCTGCTCCCGAGCTCATCAAGCGCATCAAGGCAACCTGGGGCGACGAAGACAAGTTCAAGGAAGCTTTCAACGCTGCACTGCTGGGCATTCAGGGCAGTGGCTGGGGCTGGCTTGTCAAGACCGAAGTCGGCAAGGAGCAGAGACTGTCCATTGTGACTACCAAGGACCAGGATCCAGTTGTTGGCAAGGGCGAGACTCCCATCTTCGGTGTCGACATGGTATGTCACATTACATTTGAATGCCAATAAGTATGTGAATGTTACTGACTTTACAAAGTGGGAGCATGCGTACTATCTGCAGTACCAGAACGGCAAGGCCGCCTATGTGCAGAACATCTGGAATGTGATCAACTGGAAGACGGCCGAGGAACGGTACTTGGGATCGCGCGCCGATGCATTCAGCGTGCTCAAAGCGTCTATTTGAATTTTCAGCTTTGATCCAATAACGAGCGGATCGGGTGTTGTAGAGTCTACGTATGAATGAATGATTGACGTGCATAGCTCACTGTCCGATCCCGATGTGCAACATGGGGCGCAGAGCACCGTGGTGGATGCTCGGTCCAATCGGGTACTCCCGAACAACTTGCTCAAAGACACTCATTCACCCTCAACGTCTGAAACAAGGAGCACGACGCGTAAATGATGACACGCTGAACCGTTAGACTTCAAGAACATCAAATATTCCTGTTCTCTCCTTATCTCTCGTCTTTGAAATAACATTTTAGCATTTTGCCAACTCTCGCATTATCTTCTTAGTCGCAGCATTCACACGACCAACATGTGTAACGGCGCATCTACTCGCACCACCCAAGGCGGCTCCATCGCTGTTCTGCACCCCATTCATCACCTCCAACGCACGCCCTCTTCGTCTTCCATCTCTTCTAGCTCTTGCAATTCATCGGACGGCGAAGACCAACAACAAGAACCCAGCGAAATCCTTGTCTTCTTTACAAACTCACTCTCCAAAACATCAGGCACAAATGTCGAAGTACAAGGTCTACACGAGCAATTAAAGCAACAAGAAGGTTATATCGTGATACAGTGAGTTTTCCCTGTAGTCTTTCACCTACACCTGTTTAATCGTCCACATCCACATCCTCAACATAAGCACAAAACTAACAAATGCAGTCGCGACGGCGATCTCTCTTCTCCGCCTTCCACGTCATCTTCACAAGATACCACTGCGCTTTGCTCATTCGCAATACAACGACATGCACGTAGCTGGGCCTTGGAGCGTAAATTAGACCTTGGCGTTGGCGACACGGGCATTATTGGGAGGAGAGTCTCGGTCGTCACGGCGGCGAGGGAAATGCTTGCCCAGGGCATAGTAGGGTGGAATTAGGCTCTTCTCTTCTCTCTATCTACGGCATTTTTGGGGCGTTGGATGGCGTTTCTCTGGAATTTCACAATGTTTTACTGGGTGTTCTTCTGGGTGATTTGAAGCTTCCATTGTTCATAGCATGAATTCGCGATGTTTGATACGTTAGGCTATTTTAACAAGGTAGTCCCTCTTTCTTACCAAACCCGCAATCAGACTTTCCTTTCACAATAACAATCGTAGAGGCCTTGCGGATTGGCCCATGGTGACTAGAATCGCCAAAGGGCACCGCACTACTCTGACGTTAGTTACTCTGATTGCATAATCCTTCGGCAAGCTATGCTCTAACTCATGTCCCAACATTTCGTCCTGCAGTAGTTGGTATCGAACGAAACGTGAATACAACTACGTGAGAATACCTCTGGAATCTCTGTCTACCCCCTCTAAGCCAAGTAGCATTGTAACAGCTCGCTAGCTTAGATGTACTCTGCTGATATGGTTCATCATCACGTGCACGCCAAGGCTCTAGTTCTCATGCAAATTTCCGACTAGGCGTGAGCTGTGTACGCTGGGAGGTCCGAACGACCACATGAAGATACAACTCCAGGTATCTAGCAAGGCACGCTTATGTTGTGACGGACACCTTGACATATGTGCCTATTTGCATATCGTGTGTTATCATGGACGTCAGTTATTCTGAAAATGCGCCATCCTTGCCTTATCATGAGCCAGACATTATCACAATCCTTGTTCAAGCCTCCTTCTTACTTTTACTCAACATCATTAACGCCGTACTTGATAAAGTGCTTTATTGTGGACTACTTGGCCAAGTTTTAGTCGGTATCGCGTGGGGTACTCCAGGCGCAAAGTTGTTGTCGAAGAGTACGGAAGAAGCCATTGTACAATTAGGCTATCTTGGCTTGATACTACTCGTGTTCGAAGGTTTGCATTACACATTTTTGCTTTACCCCGTTGTGTTGAAAAGAAGTACGATTGACGAGTGTCGAACATATGCCACATCACAGAGCTGCCACAAAGAAAACCTCATACATACTAACTTGATTCCGCAGGTGGTCTTTCGACATCATTTCAATCCCTAAAAGCTAATCTGCTTCTCTCGTCTGGCGTTGCGGTTACAGGAATCGCTCTCCCGATAGGTCTGTCATACGCCCTGCAAGGACTCCTCCATGCGACGCCATTGCAAGCTTTTGCTGCAGGAGCAGCGCTATGCTCGACTAGTCTTGGCACGACGTTCACTGTGCTAGCATCCAGCGGTCTTTCTGCTTCCCGTCTGGGCGTCGTATTGACGAGCGCAGCCATGATGGACGATGTTGTGGGACTCGTCATGGTCCAAGTAATTTCCAACCTGGGTGGCACTAGCTTCAGTTGGGCTGTCGTTGTGCGCCCTATTCTGGTTTCCGTGGCATTCGCACTGGTTGTACCAGTGGCCTGCTTGTACGTTGCAAAGCCGATTACGTTATGCATCAACCGATATCGAGAAGCGCATCCAAACAAGTCACTGGATAGTCTTCTGGGTAAGCCACAGACAGCGTTCTTACTGCACACCGTGCTTTTGGTTGGTTTGGTCGCCGCCGCGACGTATGCTGGGACTTCGAATCTGTTCGCGGCGTATATTGCAGGCGCAAGCATTAGTTGGTGGGACTCTGAAGTTCCGCATCCAGTTGCCAAGGGGACCTCTCCTGAGACTCCGACTGCGGGTGAAAAGAGTAACACGCCTATTGGCCTTTCACAAGAGCAGCCCAATGATGGGCCTGGCTCCAGCAGCGCTGGAAACTCCACCCAAGCTACGCCAAACAACCAAACTGAGGTGAATACTAACGAGCTTACCGAAACACAACCTGTGGATGCACCGAGTGGCTCTGGTCAGGATACGTCTGGGTCTGCAATCTATCATCGATACTATCACCCCGCAGTTTCGAAAATACTACAGCCTCTATTCTTCGCATCTATTGGCTTCTCTATACCAATCACTCGGATGTTCCGAGGCGCAATTGTATGGCGAGGTCTAGTCTATACAACGCTCATGGTACTCGGTAAAGTTGCTTGTGGAATATGGCTTGTCAGGTTTTCTATTGAGCCAGGCAAAAGTAACATAAGCCGACTGCTGGCAAAATTGAAATTGCCATTCATTCCGCATTTGTGGTCGACCAGCACGACTGCACAAAAGGTTAACCAGCCCAGGCCTGGTAGCTCGAGGGAAACTCCATCGAATACATCAGCGCATTGTTCACCAAGCCCACCTAAACCGGTTTCCCTTCATCCTCCAATAATTCTTGCGCTTGCAATGTGCGCGCGAGGCGAGATAGGGTTTCTCATCTCTGGCGTCGCGGAATCAAAGGGCATCTTCTCCTCACCAGAAGATGTTTCGACCGACTCATCCGATATCTTCCTAGTAGTGACATGGGCCATTGTTCTTTGTACTATCATTGGTCCACTGGGCGTCGGTGTTGCAGTCCGAAGAGTGAAAGCACTCGAGGAGCGGAGGAACCGACAGCAGGAAGGGAGTGGAAGGGATGTGCTTGGTGTTTGGGGTATATAATAGGAGACGGATAGCGGAAAATGTGGCAATGGGATCTAGTCAAGTCAGAAATTCTAGATAAGAATTACAAGTTGTGCATACAGAGTAGCATCAACTTGACACACAATGAGAAGAAACCCGATAACACGATAATAAAGGCAATTTTATTGAGCGGTAAATTCTTCTCATAACGTACAATAGGTGTCTGCCCCATGATCGAGGTATTCGGATTAAACAAAGTCCTCAAGAGCCAACCGAGGCTAGGAAGCATTCACGTTCCTTAGGAAGCCTACAATACCTATATTATCTATAAACGTTATCACAGCTATCAAAACATGAATTCATTCCCAGAACGAAAGAATGCGGTGCGCAGTCATCCGATGAAGCCTTGTTATCCCCACTCTTGGCATGTGGGGCTTGCATGCAGGACAGTCGAACTTCGCGTGTCTAGAGACGATGCGATAACGACCTTTATCAATAGACTCATGCATCACCATCTAAACTATCCGTCTTTAAGAAGGTGCCAAGCGGTCATATGCATGATGTCATCTCTGATGCTTGTAAGACAGCGATTATTCGTTCGCCAACGGTACGGCAGCGGTATACCTTTGGATGCAAGCTAGAGAGGTAGCGGGAAGACGACAAGAGAAGTATAAAGCTTGGTTCTGGTTTCCAAAACGTCTGAGTGCGAGGAGACTTTGGTTGGTAGGACACAATGCGGTTTCTTAGTCCAGCCTCTATAGCTGCTCTCAGCGCCATCGTGAGTGGCGTCCTAACAACAGCTGAGCCCATCCAATCTCGCCAGCCGACTACATCCAGTGAGCGCCTCGGTCTTACATGGCTTGGTGGAAATAGCAGTCTACCCAAAGTTCTGTGTGTGACCTTAAGTCTGTAACTGTCAACACTGCCATCTAACGCACTCGCAGCATTCTTTACACTGGGGGAACCATAGCCGGAGGATCCATCTACGGCGCCTTGGATGACACGCAATACGGACAGCTCAGCCAGAGTGGAGAAGACATCATTGCTCGAAACCCTTATCTACTAAATCACACCCAACTCGCCGTGTCAAATTGGACTACTGAAGATGACGGCTCCACTGGCACAAACGATGCCTTGGTCATGAATATGACGCGCTTCACGCACGACGCCTTGTGCTCGCCCGACAGTGACATTGTCGGCGCCGTGTTCACGCACGGCACGAATTCTCTCGAGGAAACCGCCTTCCTCATGGACAGCCTGGTCAACTGCGAGAAGCCCATAGTCGGAACAGGTAGCATGCGGCCGTTTACGCATCTTTCGTACGAAGGCGATGCGAACTTCTTCGACGCCGTCATGCTGGCTGCAAGTCCAGCCGCGCGTAATCGAGGCGGAATGGTAGCCTTCAATGCGCGAATTATTCCAGGGTACTGGGCGACGAAGCTGTACTCGACCAATCCGGATGCGTTTGGTGCGAATGCCGGGGGTGATTTGGGACTGTTTATCAACAGCTTGCCGGTTTTTTATAACTCACCAAGCCAGCCGCTGTTTAAGCATTATTTCGACATTGACGCTGTATCGGCACATTCGTCGTTCCCTGGGCTGCCTAAAGTGGATATTTTGTACGCGGCGCGGGAATTCGATGGAAGGCTTTTGCTCAATGCGCACGCCAATGGGGCAAAAGGCGTCGTCATTGCAGGGACGGGTAATGGCGGTATACCGAACGGCCAGGAAGAAGTAGCAGAGGCGTTGGAAAAGGGACTGCAGGTTGTGGTTGGTACAAGGAGCCCCTTTGGACCCTCGAGTCCAGCACGCGAACCGACCTATGCGAAAACGGGGTTCGTACATCCTACCCAGGCGCGGATCATGCTGCAGTTGGCAATTGCGAGCGGAATGGGGATGAACGATACGATTGACATGTTTGAAGGAGGATTCAGGAGGGCGATTGGACAACCTTGGGAGCCGGAAGCGTGATGATAGCTGTGAAAATGACGCACTGTACGCAGCTATGGGACTATTACACCATTCTGACATGAAATCTTATCCGTGATTGATTGGTATTGTTTCTGAGGGTGAGCGGTGGTTCCATATCTGAACCTCGCGCGACAGGCATGTCCACCTAATTCTTGCCAAATTGAATCTACGAAACATTCATGTTCCCCAAACTCCTATTGCAGTTTACTCATGTCCGCTCCATATAAGAGCGACCATCCATCCCGTGCTCGGTCTTTCAGTGTCTATGGAAAAAGGTATATGTCTTTCCAATCTCGCTAAGTCCTTTGTTGCCATCAATCAGAAAGCCTTCTCCAGGTGTAGCCATGAAATACGCATAGCGATGAATATCGCTACTCTTATCCATCCAAGGCATCACTTCTTCGAGAAAGCGCTTGATCTGCTCAGTCGTACCCTCAGGCTTGAACTCTGTGATCCAGATAGGTCGGCCGTTCGCGATTTTACGGGCGGCAGCGATGTGAGACTTGAATGCTTGGACGGATGGAGCGCCATACCTTTTGAGTCAGCAAGTATGGAGAAGAGATAATGATTGGTGGCATACCAGTGGATATTGATAAAATCGACAGTGCATCCAGTACACTGCTGCAAGAATCTTGCCAGCCAGCCTAGGCCAGTAGTGTCTGAGGCAGCGGCGTTGGTGACAGCAGGGGAACCAAGATAAATGCTTGGGTTCAAGGAAGAGAGAGGTTGCATATGTTTCTTCCATCCGGCGACGGCGGTGGGGATATTGATGCAGCTGCCACCTGCGCCAGGTCTGATTTGTTGTTATCATCCGGGATCTCGCGTTTCCCAAGCTTCTTCAAAGGGGTAGGAGATATTTACATGCACATATCCGGCTCATTGAATCCTAGGAACCAAGTTGCCTTCCCACCTTCGTTGTAATTCTTTCGCGCCAGTGCTTCTGCATTTGCTTGCCATCGTCTTGTATGGTCATCACGGACCGAGTGCAGCATCGGTACGAAGCCGAACCAGCTTGTTGACGGCAACGACGAAGAGTCCCAGTTATAGCGCCAGGTAACGTGCGAGCCAGGCTTTTCGAAGACAGATACAAGGCTGATGTCGTTGTAAGCGACACCGCGGCGCTCGTGAGCGGGGATTTGAGATGGGGAGCGCGCAGTAAGGTTGGCGTGATCGTTCATAAGGGGATGAGCGGTGGCGTGAATGGCGTAAAGAGATCTCAAGAAGAGGGCAATGAAGATGATGACATTCATTTTGAGGATCTGATAGAAAATGCGGTAGATGAACATTTGCAGGGTTGATAGCAAGAATGTGTCTTGGATGTTGGAGAAAGTTGAGGTCTGGGTGTTTTCGCTCGAGGATATTGTCATGTAAACAAAAAGGATAGGGAGGTGATTGCATAGTACTTGGGAGACTGCCACTAAGCAGATTAGGGACCAGCGCTGATTTGACATAGTGAAAGCAAACACACCGAGTAGCGGTCACAGGCTGGAGAAATTTCAAGGGCTTACTTTCACTTTCGTACGTTGTACCTTTCACCCCCTTTCACGCAAAATACAAAGCATCCGCTTATCAACTATCTTCTAATGTATACGCCATGATATCATCGCTATTAGTAAACAACGAAGAATCTGTGGGCAGTGGCTCATACCAATGATTGTAACTAAGGATATAAAAAACCACCAGCTAAATAGTGTGTAGTAGCGCAGTGAAGCACCAATTACTAAGGCTCGTTTTCGGACGTTCTGCTTTACGTGAGAAGGAGGTACTACCACATGAAAGGGGGTGTGTGAGAGGGGAGGTATTGGGGAGATCCAAAACTTCAGCTCTACAAAAAAAAAATGGGGACAGCTCATCAACAGAGCAAAAAGATGAAGCCCGACGTGGGGGTCGAACCCACAACCTTGAGATAACCAATCGTGTCTGATTAGGACGTGAAAGCTAAGAGTCTCACGCTCTACCGATTGAGCTAGCCGGGCTTGATGTTTTTTGATGGAAGAATTTTGTTTAGCAACGATTATATCATAGCCAAGGACATCTCCCGTTGACTACAGCTGCATCTTCCAGTAGACCTTCAATCCAATTCTGCTTCCATACTTGTTGTGTGGTAGTAAAGAAAATTTCGTATGGCCGAGTGGGGCTGCCTCAAGCTAGTCCAACAGCTAAACAAGGCGTTGAAAAAATCTGCTAAAAGGTTACGAGCTATTTGGCTAAATCTAAATAGGCTTCTTGTTAGAGCTCTTTGGCTAACGCAATAGTATTGCGATAGAAAGGCACTGTTCTGAATGAGACCTGGTATGGGCGCACAGGCCAGGTTCTTTATTAACAACGAGCTCCTTCGTATTGAGAGGACAACACACAGGTAAGCTTCAGAAAGTGATAGAGGAACTCCATCGTCTGAGGGTATAATTTGACATACAATACATGGCTTGTGTACATTGTTTACATCTTGCCCCCAGTAAGCTCTTCGGCAACCTTCTTAACACGCTCCTTGGCGAGTCCAACACCCTCGCCTCCCTTGAGCTTTTGAAGCATTTCGCCCACGCCTTCGGGCATGGGCCCGTTCCATGGACTGAGGCCCTCGTTGCCTGCGTGTCTTGGCCCCATGTTGCCCTTGGCGTCCCAGCCCATGGGCGACTCTTCGGTACCAAAAGCCTTGTCAATGGCTTCGTCCAACTGTTGTTCGTCTACGATGAACTCTCGAGCGTTGGTGTACAAGTCATGTAGGCGCGACGCACGCATCTGCTGCAATTTGGCCATTCGATTTTGGTAGGCTCTACTGCGAGCCTCGGAGATGTCTTGTCGTGGAGATAGGTTGTCTGTGAGGAAATCGCGAATGCCCTTAGCCACCGAGGTTTCGGTCAGAATATCGACCTCGCGGCGGGGAGCCATGGCGAGTTCCCGTCTTTGTGCCCCAATGGCCTGAATCTTGGCCATATACTGTGCCTCTGATGTGACCTTTCTCTCATGCAGCTGCTTGACACCCTCCTTCAGATTCTCTCTCCGCTTTTCGGCCAGCCGTTGCTTGTATAGCCGATAGTCGGCATCTCTGCTGTAGGGACCGGGCACTTTCACTTCCTTGGGTTCCCGCGTGGTCTTGCCCAGGAAGATGTCCGATTCCTTTGGATGCTTATTCCTTGTCTTGAAGATATCACGCGGAATTGGCAAGTGTCCCTTCACTGTGGGCTTGGAGGGGTATGTGGGCTGCAATGGCTTGGGAACCTCGACATAGTTTGGTGATTGCGGGCCGAGGGCGAGGGACGATGGTGTCGCGGAGAATGCGCGGACACACAGACCGGCACCGAGCCCATTGACGGGCTGGGCCGGCGAAGACGAGTTCCAGGAACAGCGGACGGGTATCCGCGGCGGCATTGCGATGGAGTTGGGGGTCCCCGAGCGATGCGGAGGTGCTGCGGTGGTGGTGGTCGCGCGGTCTTCGAAATTGTCGGTGCCAAGCCGCGTTAGCCCCACCCAGACTAGCTCCCGCCTCTCAAAAAAAGTTGCCCGTCCCATGTTCGCAACCTTCACTCTTCGCCCTTCCACTTGTCGACAATCCGCGAGGAAGAAGCCACCATGGGTGTCCACAAGAAAGAGAAGAGCCGCAGAGAGCGCGAGGGCAAGGCGCACGATGGCATGGCCAATGTCAAGGTCAAGGGCACAAACTTTTATCGGTATGCATATAACCGCGGCTTCTCTCCAGACCATGGACTCTGAAAAATACTAACAGCTCCTAGCGATGCGAAAAAGGTCAAGGTCCTCAAGCGCTTGACTGATGGCAAGGCTGAGCGCAACGCCAAGGGAGACATCACCAAGGCTGCCAGCTATCAAAACCGCGATGCGCCTGTCGCTCGTGTAGAGCCTAATCGCAAATGGTTCAACAACACGCGAGTGATCTCGCAGGACGCTCTCGCAAGCTTCCGGTCTGCGGTAGAGGCCCAGGCTGCAGACCCTACCACATACCTCATGAAGCGCAACAAGCTCCCTATGAGCTTGATTGAGACTCCTGGCCAAATTCCCGGTCTGAAGCAGCATGCGGCCAAGATCGCCGTCGACAGCCAACCTTTCTCAGAGACGTTTGGCCCCAAGGCGCAGCGGAAGCGACCGAAGCTCGACTTCAGCTCCATTGAGGATCTCGCTGGTCGAACCGATAGCATGCACGAAACATATGTCGAGCGCCTCGAACAGGCCAAGCTATTGTCGGGCACATCGGGCGAGGAGAAGGAAAGCTTCAACGATACGCCCAACGGCGAGCTCACGTCGGCGCGAGAATTCATCTTCATGAAGGGAACGTCGAAGCGTATCTGGAATGAGCTTTACAAGGTAAGATTTTTCATTCAAATCCGCATGGGCCACCTGCTGACTCTTGTTTTAGGTTATCGATTCCTCCGATGTTATCCTACACGTCCTCGACGCCCGAGACCCAGAGGGTACGCGGTGTCGTTCGGTCGAAAAGTACATCCGTACAGAGGCGCCTCACAAGCACCTGGTCTTCGTTCTTAACAAGGTTGACTTGGTACCTTCTAGAGTAGCCGTAAGTTCCCCCCCCCCCCCCGCGTGTCATTTCCCTTACACCTACCACACCCTCCTTAAGTCAAGGACCTTTTCCTTTGCAATGAATATGGTTCTGTTACAAGTTGGGAAGAGCGAAAGTGGCTCGCCGGCCCAAGATCGTCTTGATTGCGGGTCGATTGGCAGCCGTCTTGGTTGCCGATCAATAGAGTCACGCGTGATTTGTTTGAGTTGAGGACCGTCTCTGCATTCGCAGCTTTATGGCGGTACTCTTAGTAATATTTCACACATTCCATCATCAGCAAAACTTGATCATGTTGAAATGATGGATAAAGCTAACAATAGATAGGCTGCATGGGTTCGTAATCTCAGTCGTGAATTCCCAACGCTTGGTACGTGTCGTCAACCCTCTCTACTTGAATTGCGAACCAACTAGTTGTGCAGCTTTCCATGCCTCCATCAACAACAGTTTTGGCAAAGGTTCTCTCATTGCCCTGCTCCGACAGTTCAGCTCTCTTCACAGTGACCGCAAGCAAATCTCAGTTGGTATGGTTGGCTACCCAAATACTGGAAAGTCATCCATCATCAACACTCTTCGAAAGAAGAAGGTGTGCGTGGTCGCACCTATCGCTGGTGAAACGAAAGTCTGGCAGTACATCACTCTGATGAAGCGCATATACATGATTGATTGTCCCGGTATCGTCCCGCCGAATCAGAATGACACCGACGAGGACCTTTTGTTGCGCGGCAGTGTACGCGTGGAGAACGTCGAATACCCTGCACAGTACATCGAGGCCGTATTAAGGAAGGTTCAGCCGAAGCATCTCCAAAGGACCTACGATATCAAGGAGAAGGATTATGAGAACGACGCCGTGCGATTCTTGGAAATACTGTGCCGAAAGAGTGGTCGTTTGCTAAAGGGAGGCGAAGCCGACATTGACGGTGCTGCCAAGATGGTTCTCAATGATTGGATAAGAGGAAAGTTGCCCTGGTTCACTCCGCCACCGTTCAAGGAGGGGGAAGAGAGCGGACCTGTTAATGAGAAGCGCGACGGTAAACTCGGTGAAATGAGCAAGAAGCGGAAGCGCGATGGTGAGAGCCAGGCTACTGGCAGTGTAGCGGCGACCACCGATGCAAGTGGTGCAGCTCAAGACCAGATTGATGACGACGACGATGATGATGATGAGTTTGGCGGCTTTAGCGGTGATGATGACGACGAAGACGACTCGGAGGATGATGACGAGGGCGGTGCAGCTCTTGAGGGTGAGGATGACTCAAGTGAAGATGACGAAGCTGTGGAGCAGGAGCTTGCCGCCATATCACAAGCGTTATCGAAAGCCAAAAAGCGACAACGGAAAACATGAGGCGAAGGAAAACCGAAATAGTTTACTGATTCAAATGATACCCCCAATATTTCGATACATCGTTACATTGTATGAGATCAAGATATCGTCAACATCTTCCACTCCTCAGCATTGTGTTTGTATGCTCAGGCTCTTAAGTCTTGCGGAATCATTCTGCCGCCTCTTGTGCTCGAGAGAAATCGCTAGAGCGATTGTGGTGATTCCAGCTATGATGTGAGAAGTATCTCAATCCACTACAATGCGAGCACGGTAAAGCGACTTGTTTAGCTTTACGACCTTGAAGTAAACCTAAGCTTTAGACAGTGGTCGCTGCGGATCAACACATTGTGTACCAGTAACTCAAGATGAAGTCCTACAAATAAATGTGCAATGTCTAACCAGAAGCCCTCAACTACATGCGCTATTGTTCTTCACCGCCATGTATGTTCAACGACCGGGATGTATATTACAGTGGCTTGCAATAGATTTCAGCTGTATATAGTGAGGCATGTAAACCAGAAACTAGACATGTCTTGAATTGAATATCTGAGGAACTATAAAAGCTATTGAAGACATCACATACGCTTCGACAATTGATTGCGGCCATCTTAAATGCCCTTAGGAGTCTTGCCCAAGTTGACCAGTTCCACATCAATATTGCAACTGCTTTGCGACACGGTCAGATTGTAAATTTCTACAGATTTCTATAACTCCCTAATGATAGCTAGCCGAAATAGCTAAAAAGAATACATAATGAATCACACTGGTCTTACAGCAGGGCTTGGTGGAAGACAGTCTACTGAAGCCTTTTCTGGCTTCCCTAAGGACTGTAGAGATCAACAGAATCATCCTCTTTGTTTTCAATCTGAAAAGCAGCAGTCAGCATGATATAGCGATCGTAAGGCTGAGCAACAAACAGCTGCTTGTATAAGCATCACACCTGTCAGGAGGAAGGCAACGTTCTTGGGATTAAATGATGTTCACTCGTCGTAGGAATTTAGAATCTCGAAAATCAAATTACTCATGTAATGTTTTCCAGCAATCTGATAGTAATCATGTCTAGTAAGCCACTACATTCACAAGGCTGAAAGACTTCCTGCCAACCATCACCATCCCCGTGTTTCTGCGTAGTACTAATTAGCACATGGTTTGATATATTGCTCACACTACACACCACCTTGTTGAATGATATTTCATTCCTGCACAAGGCATACGCCAAGTACCCAATACCTTCTTCGTCGACGTGGCGAGTGTCAAGTGGTAAACATCTGCGGGGTATGCTGTCACATCTGATGCAGCTTATTAAGCGCAGATACCCAGAAACACCAGTCTTTGCATACAAATTGCCCCGTCGAGTCACTAGTTCTTACTTTCAGTCTTTCCAACATCGATCTCAGGAATGGCTACCGAGGACATGACCATACCAAAGGCGCAAGACCAGCCAACAGAGCTATCTGTAGAGTCAGCTCCTCGCTTTCAACACAAGGCTGAGCGACCCAAGACCTCGTCAGACACCCCGTTCTTCCTATTCTATAAGATATCGATATTCGACTAACCTTATCCTAAGTCCTTACACAAGTCCCATTGCTCAGCTTATTGTAGGCTCCGAACAAAAAGCATACTACGTCCCACGAGACCTCTTGTACTCCCAACTCACTGCATCCCTTGATTCAGAGGATAAAATCTATCTACCGGATGTGGACGAAAACACCGGTCATGTGTTGGCCCATTACCTATACACTGGAACATACCAAACGCTCGACAGCATGGCAACCTCAGCAAGCGAGGAGCTACGAACTGAGTTCAAGAGAGCTGTGCTAGCCTACATCACGGCGATATCGCACAAAGTTCATGGGTTAGAGCAGCTCGCAAAGGAAAAGATCGAACACTTCGGCGCCGAGATGAATATCATCGACATCGTTGAAGTCATTGAGGAAGAGTACTCGAAGATACCGAGTGATGCCATCTGGTTTCATGATTATTTCAATCTCAAAGCGGATAGTGCGTTGGATGTGAAGACCAAAGCGGATGCTGCGATTAAAGGGAAGCGAACAACGAATGATACAATTGAGGAAGAAAAAGCGTCACTGGCGATTTATGCTTTGTTCCATCGCATTGAAAATATTGCTCTGTTGAGGGCGCTCGCACAATGTGTATTAGCAAAATATCACATTCTAGGCCAGGCATTCATTGAAATTTCTGAGAATCTTGGAACATTGTCAGGAGATAACAGGAGTCGATCTTCATCCGTCGAAGAAACACTAGCGGAAGGATGTGTTATAGCCGAGGAGCCTCCTATTGAAACTCATATTGAGACGGAACCCATCGAGGAAGTACATACCCAAGAGGTCGGCACTGAAGAGCATATTGCTGTAGCGGAATCAGAAGCTCAGACGGAAGAGAGGAAAGACGATGCTTGGGCCCAGTGGGGTTCTGTTGCTGTCAACACGAAGGGTAAAAAGTCGAAAAAAGTGCCAAAAGTGGGGAATTCTCTATCTTCCCCTCTAGATCCTCAACCAGTAGACGTTCTTTCACCATTGGAGGTGGAAGAAAACCTGGATGTTTTGTCAGCTGATTGGGGCGCCCCTTCCTGGAGCAAGAAGAAGAAGATCAAAAAGGCGCTCGTTCCCGATGCGTTGCACGGCCCACCTCCTGAGAATCTGCCTACCGAGCCCTCAACCAGTCAAGTAGAGGTGGAGTCAGGGAACAAAGGGAGCGAAGATTGGTGGCAAGAATCAACCTGGGGTGGGGTCGGGAAGAAAAAGAAGAGTAAGAAAGGCAAGAAAGCAGAACCAGCGCACGAGGCAGTACCAGAACCAACAATCGATGATGCTGTGCCAGTACAAGAGCTGGGCAGCACCGAGGTACATTACGAGAAAGGGGAGGACCAACCCAACACCGAATATCGGGATGCGCCGGAAGCAACAGAGAGTGTGCAGAACCCTCCGACTGTCAAGATCATTGAGGAGACGGCTCCAGTGCCCATCGAAAAACCCCAGGATGATCCATGGGGCAGCCCATCTCTAAACATCGAGAAACCGAAGAAGAAGAATAAGAAGAAAGGATTGCGATCAGCCAAAGCAGCCATTTCCATTAGTGAAATTGTTGAGCCTTCAGGCCCAGTATCAGAAGACCTGGTTCCAGCAACTAGCGCTATCCCGGTGGAGGGAGTACACATCATACCGACGGACCCAGTCGGTTTGGATAACGGTAACACCAACGTACATCCAGAAGGTGGGTCGGAACAGCATGTCGAGGTACAAGATGAATTTTGCCCATTGTTCAATGAGCATTCGCAGCAAGGGGATCAGTGGAAAAAATGCCAACAATGCCAAAATTATATGCACCGAGTTGCTGTCAACCAAGTCCATAGAAGCCACCCCAATGAGGTTAAGGCATTGTGGTTCCCTGGTTTGGTCAGGTAATTGAAATCGGATGTTATTGAAATTGGATCGGTATTGTGTTTGGACCATTTTTGACATTTTTCTGCATTTCCATTGCTATTTCAATCTCTAGTAAGAAATTGGGGCCAAGAAATTCACTGCTTCTTCGATTGTTCACTGAGCTTGACCTTTTCACTAAATAATCCATATAAGTTAGCGCAGCAAAATGAATGTAATTGGTCGGAGCGCTACATATAATAGTGCCTAACTTCCCAAACAAAAACCCAGATCAACAGTTGCGAAAAGATGAGAAATCCATAAGCTCATGAGAACCAATTTATGGCCCCCTTTTATCGTTGTCTGGAAACTCAAATACGAATAAGAGGAGAGGAGATTGGGGAGGAACAGTGAAAAGAATGGACTGTCAAAGCAAAAGGTGTCTGTATCCAAGTCTCTCCATCGAATTCAGCTTCATAACACCTACTACGCTGCAACTTTAGCCGGAGGACCATTGCAATACACAGAGTTAAGACCAATCATGTTCAAGCAGCTGTGTTTTCTTTCTGTAGGTGTTGGTGCTGGCGGTGAGAGATATCCTCTAGTTTGTTGTGGTTCTTGCGGACTTTGCGGTTTGGTAGGTTTTGCGGGGGCTCGGGAAATCTCAGTAGAGGTCTTTGGCTTCTCGTGCTTTGACGTCGGCTCTGGTGAGTTGTTTGAGCTAGTAGATGGCCGGGGAGATGAAATAGATGTTGGGTCTCGCGTTTTGGTGGACGAGGTGGAAAAGGAAAGTGACCGCAAGGATGTAGGTGACTTTGAGGTGACTGATGAAGCACTGAATAGCATAGACGAACTGCTAATAGCCGTTGAAAAAGACGTAGGTGATACCGAGGAACTAGTCATGAAATCAGTAAAACCTTTTTTGAGGACAACCGGCCTGTTGGAGTTTACCTAGCAGAGGTTGGCGAAGCCGATGGTATAGAGCAAAAGCCACTGCTTTGTGGATTTCCTGGTATGCCCCGTCGTTGAACACAGGGAAAAGTATCGTGAAGCGGATCTCCTCGAGCCAGGTTGTACACAACTTTCACCGACGGATTGGCAGGTGAACGGGACCATGCGTGCGACATCACCAGCCCCTTTGCTCCTTCGAATCCACCGTTCACATCTACGGAATGATGGTTCAAGTTGGGAAGGCCATAGTAGTATGCTATAAGACCGGACTGAGAATTTGGTTATTAGTGGGAACAGTATAACCTCGACAATAGAAAAACCACACATACCACAATAGCCGCGGCTTGACTAGTCCCCGAGCCAGGTGCAAACTCCGTCGCGGAGACGGGATGTAGGATATCTTGAGCTGGTGACCACACATGGACGAGTCCATCACTATCTGCAGGCATATTGGCGAATGGACGACCCTCCTGATTGATTCCGCCGACAATTATCATACTGTCTTGGGGCTTAGACTGTACGTGTGGTATATTCTCGTTGACATCTGCATTTCTGGGCGTGTTGCCCGCTGCGACGACCAATGGTATCTTGTTCTCTTGACAAAAGTCCAGGAACTCCTGGAAAGCGCGTTTGTACGAATCCATTTTCTCTTTACTAGGGTACGTATTCGATTTAACTCCTATATTCCCAGTATCATTATTTTGAAATGAGAACGCAGAAACTCGAGTTATTTCTTACCTGACGACATGTTTATTACGGATCTCAACTCCGGGTCTCCATTGCGCCGAGCTTTGCTTCTTTGTGATATATGAGATTTGATGTGCTGAGTGAAATACTCGATTGAGAGTACGGTATGGAATGAAGTTGATGCGTCATTGCCGGACCTATGGAGGTAATGCCCTTTGACTTTGATCAAATACAAATTCGCTCTCGGTGCGACACCTGTTCTAGCACCACCAGCAAGGCTTGCCATTCTGCAAGAACATAAAAGTCAGTATTCATCTAGTAGCTAGTCTAGAGTTGAGCCTTACATTGTTCCATGAGCAAGCCTAGAAGGGCCTCGGATATCTTCGGGAACGCCACGATGGCGGACTTCGGGCACCAAGGTGTACTCATTTGGGATAACATGAGTACTGATGGTCCTTCCGTTTGTCGCAAAATCCTGCCATTTTCAGTCTAGTGCAAGAATAGGTACTTAGCACACTTACAGGAAGTGAAATATCAAAACCATCGTCAAGAACATAGATAGTCGTTCCAGATCCTCCGGTTTCATCAGCCTGGTATCCGGGGTACTCAGATGGTGTGATGGGAGCTTCATTTGGGTTGGGAGGAGGTGCAGAGAGCATCTTCTTCCACCATGGAGCATTGGTGTCGGGTGATCCCATTGTGCGCGAAACAAGCTTGGTACCGATACTTGAATCTTTAATAGAGAGGTTCTCAGGAGATGGTGATCCCAATGCTTTCTCTGGATCCGTTTCTTCCTCCTTTATTTTGCCAACCGCTCGATAGTGCTCTACCATTCCGTCCAAGTCATCCGATTCTGGCCCACCCTCATTCAGAAAAACTGTTTTGACGAAGTCGTGCGATTTCTTAATCTCTTCTGCTTGTGTCGAATTCATCATAGCAAGACACATGTATGCGCCGATGTTATCCCATCTTACTACTGTCCCTTTGACGACATCAATGTTTTTGGTAAGATTCTCAAACCTAGGCCATTCCGTGCCGTCTTTACTACTTATAAAGTATTCGCGCACAGGTTCGGCGGTTGGGGTTGGAGTACCACTGCTCGATGAAGAAGTCTGGCTAGAAGTCCTTGTGCTTTCGCTCCGAGTTGTCGACTGTGGTTTCGTAGAAGACTTGAAACTTGTCGCACTCTGCGAAAGAGAAGAGCTCTGCGCACTTGAGATTGAATTTGTGTTGGTGGATTGAGTCGTTCCGCTTGGTGTTACTGTTGGGCTTGGATTTGGTAGTTCAGCCTCCTTCCAGGGGAAGTTTTGGAACAACTCCAAGGCCTGCTTGCATTGATCCAATTGGCCATTTTTCTTTGCAAACTCACCAACTCTTTCCCGCAACTTCGACTGCACATCTACTGGTAGGTTCGAAAAGCCCTCGACAAGGCTTTGTGTCGACTTCATCCAGTTCAAAGATTGACGACTCAGATAATGGGCGCCGTTCAGAGTTTCCAATGCATTCTTCGAAAGTTGACTTCCACTGAATGATTTCTGGATGCCATTGAATGAAGCTACAAGGTTGCTCGTGCCCGCAATAGCTCCTGTGAGGGAGCCTGCGAAACCGGTGGTTGCGCCAGCAGCTCCTCCTGCAAAGGCCATTGCAGTTGTACTAACAGCGCCAATTTCGTTAATTGCCCCTCCGAGAGCTGAAGTGGCGCCACTGGCGATACCTCCCAAAGCTCCAAAGAGGCCGCCGCCATGATGACTATCGTCGTCATCATTGTCATTTGGTCTATTGGGACTACTGGCCTCCGCAGGCTTTGCAGTAACGCCGCCCGGCAGCTCTGTTACACTGCTTATATCAGATGGAACGGTTATAGTTTGACTCTCCAAGATGATCCGGTCTGGAAAAAGTTGTGCAATGGAACCGTTGGTCAACATGACCTCCATGGGGCGTTCATCAGACGAAGGAAGCTGATAAGCGACATTGCCGAGCATAACTTCAAGGCCATATTCTCCTGAAATCGCTGGGTAAGCCGCCGGAGTTTGTGATGTTTGAGGTGGAGACATGCTTTCATGCTCCGAAACGTCGGGCTTTGAGGTTGTGATGGTGACAGTACTGAGCACCCCGTTGGATGCACTTACCGTAGCGGTAACGGTGACGGGGGAATTAGTGTGCGATTCTGACTTCTGCAAGGAGGAGACCGAGGGAAGCGTACTCTCGTTTACGATTGGAGAAATCGATGCAGGGGGTAGAGATGAAGTTGGTATCACCGAGTTATCAGATGGCGGAGGGCTCTTGGAGCTTGTTGAAGTACTTGGAGATGATATCTCTGGCTTTGAGCTTGAGGTCGACGAGCTATCACTGGATGTCTGAGTATATGAAGGACGATTTTGCACGGTCGAATTGAAGTGACTGAGAGTGTGCGTGGCCGAAGTCAGGTTCGCAGGTGATGGAAAATGGCTGATAATACTTGATTTGTCAAATGACGCCGCGATCGATGAAGAGTTTGAGGGTGCTGTATTGAAAGACACTCCGCTGAGGGATTGGTAGGCGCTGGAAGAGTTGGTGATCCGAGTAATTAATACTGGAGCGGTCGTCGGCGTTCCAGATGAAATGGTACCCGTGACCAAAGAAGTAGTACCAGTCGATGTCAGCTCCCGTGGAACGAGTATATCCTCGTCTTAGCAGATGTTAGCGTACTTGATGGTACACAATTGATGTGATTAAGGAAACTCACATAGATCAGGTAGACTGTATGGCAAAGAGGCATCAACGCTAAGACAGGTCAGCGCAAGAAGGAGGAAAAGGCGTAGTTCCATCTCAATGATTGGAGACTAAACTCCTTGGGTGTTGAGAGCTTGGTATAGAGTTGTACTTGAGTGTGGATGACTGAATGGAGTTTTGATAGCTTTGATTGAACCTCAAGAGGGTTTAAATATTCGACAAACCGATGCACTTACTGGATGAGTTTCCCAGGTGGCAGACAAGAACGTTCAGACTAGAACGAGGAAAATCCCTCATGACCCCTGGGTCGCATGGACGACTTCGCCGCTTCCTGAGAACAACGGTTGTAACTGTGCCACTGACAATACTAGGGGTTGCTGCAATGAATCACAAGGTTGGCAACGATTTGATGGGGGGCCATTAAAGACGGAGTCCGAGAATCGTTCTCAACATGGAAAAGATTTCACGCCGTGGATGCCTCCGCCTCCTTCTCACACATGCGGCGTACGTTTGATACGCTCCGATCGTGACGTTTGTGAGATGGTCTCCCAGGAAGCTCTGGATCAAGAATACTGGCCTGGTGTGACTTCTCTTTGTTGCCTCCTTGGCGCGTTAGCTATGGGGCCAAAATGTACTGGATGAGCAAATGTTGGGTTGGAATGTCAGGCCATTTGTAGCATGCAGATGCTATGAATTCTTTTCGTATTGAGGAGTATGGTCTGCTGCGGCGTATTTGCTTTCAAGAAGTAAAGTTCTTTAGCTGTAAAATCATCGAGTGTTTGGCTAAACGAAGCAAAATAGAATGTATGCAAAAAATCAAAATTTACACAGATGATAGAAGCAGATGCGTAATTTCAATCGTCTTTGCACCTACAAACCACTTAACATTAGATGCCACAGTGAAAGCGGGACTCTCATAGTGCTTCACATGGTGTACATCCTATAGCAGAAGGATGAGAACCTGTCCCGATGCACGCCCCTATAACAACTTGGCACAAAAGAATAGCCCCCACATGATACAGAGTTTGTATCACATAGAGTGAAAGGGTACGGCGTAGATAACGATGCTGAGCCATGAGGGTGCATGGGGCCGATGCGGTGTGGCAACCAACATATCATGTGAAAACTAACATACCAGCTGTGCTTATCTCTAGCTTTTGTTGGACGACCGACTCCAGGTCAAGAAAAAGTGACGTGGGATAATTGGCTATGCTGAGAAGTCAGAGGAAGCGATGGTGATGAGATGATGGAGTACCATTGGATGACCGTGCCGCATGGGCTACACCTGTGACTCCAGGTACATATGACGTCACTATCGCTCCATCATGATCGGCTACATCGATATCGCTGGGTATAGATGAAACTCGCGCGTGTTTGTCCAGTTTACACCGTAGCTACTGTCATTTTCCTCTCTTTACAAACATCAGTTAAAGAGCTCACTGCAGATCAATCCGGAGTTGGCTTCTGGGTGCGCCGCTCTTTTGAACGTGAAAAGCCATTACCGTCGCAACTTTGCTGCATCGCGGGAGAGAACCGTGCTCCCATGTGTGCAAGCATAGAGGAATTGGGGTATTTAGGCAAAGTACAAGAGATGCGCTAACAATCCGCTTTGGAGATTCCACACACGCAATCTGTTAGGCCGAGAAGGCGGGGACAGAGGCATGGAGACCCGCGGAGTGACGGATGAATGCTGTTTAATATTCTTGAGCCACATTGCTTGGAAATGCTTAGTTCATGCAGTTGAGCCTCAAAGCTGATCTTTTTTCCTAGAACAGACGACCCAAGTCTCGAGGGTCGCATGGCAAGACGCAATCTTCAACTTCGTGAGATAAAAGTCAAAAAAGAGAGAGCTTTTGCTCTGATTACCAGATGATGGAACTATTTCCATGGTTTGATATCTGTATCATTGCCGTTACATGAATATGGTTCAAACTTCGCATTTTACGTACATTGGTCAATACGTGTGCCTAGTGCAGCCCACAGTTTCCTACTTTCTCAAGTTCCTCGTCGTCTGCCTCTTAATCTTCTCATCAACGTTTACAACGGGCTTGACCACTCTCTTCGCCAGGACAACGGGTTTCCTTGCCGCCAATACACCATCTCTCGCCTTCCTCTCCTGCTCCTCCTTCTCCGCAACGGTCTGATCTCGGATCCTTGCTGCCACCTCCTCCCACACCCCCGGCACCTTGGTCTTCATCGTGAATAACCTGCCTTCTTTGACATAGAACTTGAATCTCGGCTCGTTGATTACTTCGAGTATCCTCCTCAGCACTCCCTTCTCTCTCTGCCTCTGTGCCCATGCGTCCGTCTTCGGAAGTTCAATGTTAGCAAGGCGGAATCTTCGTTCTGGCAGGGCGCGCAGCTCGTGCAAGAAGGCAGTGGTGTGTTTACGGAATGGAAATATCCGCAGCGTGACAAATTCGAGTTTGGTGTTTGCTGTTGCAAGGGGGTTCCTGCGTAGAGTGGTGGCGAAACGTATGAGATCGTGGCGGGAGCGCCGGGCAGACTCAGGGATTTGCAAGAAGATCTGGTGCACGAAGGGTGCAGTGAGATAGGCGAGAGTCAGGGTGGGTATGGTGCCCAAGATACCGACTGGACGAGGTTGTTAGATAGTGCGGTTGATGTAAGGAAATATCAATGACATTGTAAATAGGGATACGGAAAATTGCAGAATAGGGTCATGCATGTTGAACCTTTACGCGGTTTAGGTGTTCTGATAAAATATAAAGGATGGTTTTGTAAAGGATGAAAAAATGTAGAAAGAGGATGTGAGGAAGTCATGAAAGAGTCATATGCCAACAGCATCACTAGTTGAATGAAAGGATAGAAGACGTTTTGGGGATGGTAACTCTAATTGTAGAAGTAAATGAGGGTGATAAGAAAACTTACCCAGAATTGCCTGCATTTTCCTCACCCTTGTATCAGGCTGGTTTTCGTTATTCCACAGTGGTGGCACTCCGAAGACCAGGGTGGTGCCAAATTGCAGCAAGGCCATTGCTTTCCAGAAAGAAATCCATGTGGTTCGTGCGTCACCCGCATCATAGATGAGTAGTCTCGACGGATATTCTGACTTCTCATCAGTTTGATATGGTCATGTCTCGATCAAGAGCTTGCACGCACTCCGCTCTTTCTCAACTGCTTTGGCTCCTTCTTTTACCGATTTCCCGAACAAACGGAGCGTCGGGGAAGTAGAGAATTTTCTCTGACATGCTCGGCACACGAAACTGGCAAGGTGTGCCTGGGTGACTGGTCCCCGACTTCTTGCTACCGGTGCAGCAGTTCTGAAAGTGGCCGCAAACACGAACAACCGCGGCTGCATGTTAACCGAAAGGAATGAGTTGAAGAGCAAGGAGGGTCCTTATACGACTGTAATGGTTGGGCGGCGGATTCCGTGGCGTATACGTCACCTCAATGCCACCTTAGAAGGACCGTGGCATAAGGTGGTAGTCAGTTTTGTCGCTCGTGTAAAATAGGATTGGCCAATGACAGACAAGCAGAAGACGAGACGGATTTCGAGTTTTCCGGTGTCGCGGTGTCACGTGCGCCGGCGGTCCGGCACTAGTGCCCCGACCGGCGCTGACAGGCCGACGTCTCAGGGTCCGCGAGATGCCACGGTTCCTCTCCCCGAAGCCGTCCGCCATTATGCTCCTGTATATGGCTTGATTCACCACTATTCTCTGTCAGCGCTTTTGATTCCTTGTGCATGATTCATGTGATAGGTTGCAATTATGTTGTTCGCCTGCGCGTTCCTGACGCTCCTTTCGTTCCTTTCTCTCGGCTCCGCGTACCACGACCTCAGCGATGAGACACTCAAGCACCTGCCCGGGCCAGGCGATGACTTCGACATAAAGAAAGGCTCTTTGTTGGCGCCGATACTGATCCCCAGAGTATCTGGTACCGAGGGCAATGTTGCCGTGCGAAAACATTTTGTAGACTTTTTCAAGTCGCAATTACCGGAATGGAAGATAGAACTGCACAATTCCACGTCGAAGACTCCGGTAAGCAACGGCAAGGAGGTGCCTTTTGTCAATATCATAGCCACGCGCGATCCACCGGGCACCATGGAGGGTGACGTGTCCAGGCTGGCACTGGTCGCCCATTACGACAGCAAGTTTACACCTGAAGGGTTCATTGGAGCCACAGATAGTGCGGCACCGTGCGCTATGATCATGCACATTGTGCGCAGTATTGATGCTGCTTTGACTAAGAAGTGGAAAGAGGGCAAGGAGGATGATTTCAATGTGGAACACAAAGGCGTTCAAGTCCTACTGCTAGACGGCGAGGAGGCTTTCAAGAGCTGGACCGACACAGATAGTCTGTACGGTGCAAGGTGGGTAACGCCCTCGTCGTAAGTATGAACAATTACTAATTTGTCACGGGCAGGGCTCTTGCTGAAGACTGGGAATCGACCTTCCATGCCGCGGCATCGATTTATCGCACCCCTCTCGATTCGATCGAATTATTCCTCCTCCTTGATCTTCTGGGTTCTAAGAACCCGCAAGTACCCTCCTATTTCATGACTACACATTGGGCGTACAAGAACATGGCAAGAGTCGAGGAGCGCTTGCGAAAGCTCGGCTTGATGAAGTCGTCTCCGAATCACCCATCCAAGATGGCGAAGCGTGAGGATAAGAAGCCTCGTGCTGAGCGACCGTTCTTACCGGATGCGAACAAAAAGAGCCATGATTTTTTGGGCGGTTTCGTTCAAGACGACCATGTTCCGTTCATGGCTCGCGGCGTTGAGATCTTGCACATAATTCCTTCGCCCTTTCCGAATGTGTGGCATACTATGGATGATGATGCAGAACACCTTGACGCGGACACAGTGGAAGATTGGACAAAGTTAGTCATGGCTTTTACGGCTGAATGGATGGAGTTGGAAGGATCCTTTGACTTCAAAACAGAGAAGCGAAAAGAAGAAGCTGAGAAGACGGAATTGTAAGCAAGTTTTACCCAGCACAAATGTTTGCAAGTTAACATGTCGCAGTGAGATACCCTAGACTCCTGCGAATGAATTATTTCCAACATGGAAGTGAGGTCGTGTCTATGTCCGTGTGCATGTCCTATATGACATTGTTTCCGAATCTTCGCATTGATTCTTCATTCATGCTAACAATGGAACAAAGGCCGTTGTCGCAAAAAGTTAGTCAAGCCACAATCCTTTCAGACAGGTCCCGGTCAAGATATGGACCTTTATACAGTTTCGCCTGGCTCGGTATTCCATATAAGAAAAAGGTCCCTCAAATCTCATCCTAGCAGTATATCTTCAACGCAGATTTGAGAATCAGAACGACAAGATGCCTAAACAGAAATCTTGGAAGAAGAATGATGCCGTGCATCAAAGATCCCCGAGACCTTTGGAACGCAGCAAAGCTCCACAATCTGCTGTACATCGACGAGGCGGTACGCATCAAGTGCGCGATGGAGACAAGACAAATTCCATCTACGATACTTATAACTACAGAGAGCTGGTCGATGCGGCAAAGGAGCGTGGCATATACTGCAAAGACATGAAAAAGGCGAAGATGGCTTGGGCGCTCAAGCGAAATGATGCAGAGAGAAAGCGCGCCGAACGAGAGAATCTGAATGCACTACGGAAAAGGCAACAAGAAACGAAGAGAGAACAAGATCGTATTGCAGCAGAAAAGGCCGAATTGCTCAAAGCTAAACACAGGAAGAGGGTCGAGAAAAAGATGAAAAGAGAACGAAATGAAAGTGTTAGCGATGATACCTCGAGTGAAACTGAGATGGAAGCTGCGCAAGACACCGGGGATAAACATAACCGCGAAACCATAGGTCAAGCACTAAGCGACACATCCTGGGATAGTAGTTCCACAGAATCAGTCTCCGACTTAGCAGATGAAACGCCCAAAGCATCTTGTAAACTCCAACTCTTAGAATGGCCATACCAGACAATGCCGCCTGTTAACCCCGATCTCTCTACTCCACACTTCCTAAATCCTCGGCCTCGAAAAATGCCCTACGCACCACTGAAAGTTATGACAACTCTCAGTAAACAAAAGATTTGCCTCCCTGGTCTGAAGCACCTTCCTATTAGAGATCCAGATTTTGCCCCCCTCCTCCCTGCCTCTGTGCGCACCGCGGCGCACAAAGGTCGATTAGAAGGCATCCTACGTACTGCCTCCATAGAAACGGGTGAAGAGTGGGCATCTCGCACACTCGTTCAGGGAAGCAATGGTACTCTATATTTCCATCTTAGCAAGGTTGGAAATCCAACAAAGAGCCTTGCTAGCGTGTATGAGAAATGGAAGTTGGAAAAGAGGAAGTTGGGGAGAGAAAATGCAAGATATAAAACAAGATTGCAAGTCAGAGAAGAAAGAAAGAGGCAAAAAAGAAGGTACAAAAGCAGAATGATGGCAGAAGTATACGAGGCGTGTAAGTGGAGGCCAGGAGCTGTGGGGTATATCCCTGCTTATTTAGATTTTGGAACAAGAGCGGGAGAGAAGAACGAACGGCAGAGATCGCTAGGAAACCTGAGGTTTGTAAGGTTCAGTGGGTGCGATGTGCCGCATTACTATTTCTGGGTCAACGATGAACAGGGGGACGAGGAAGACGTTGAGCTGAAGAAAATACACCAGCGTGCGGTGGTTAGTGCACGGAAGAAGCCCTGCGAACCCCATCAGGTTCCGCTTGATCATGGGCCCTGTGGAAACGAGACGTCCATTGATAACGAAACAGAAGGCGTTCTGGAAGAGATAAGGTCTGATACGAGCGCAGAGGGGCTGTTTCGCAAGGCTAGTGCTACATTTATGTTCAGCGAAGAAACAGATCGCACTCACTCGATCACTCAGTGGCTGGACTATATCGAGCCAAGTTGTGATGCGTCGTCGACTCCAATGAGTTTGTCAAAACCTTCGGATATCGCAGGGAGGGATGACAAGGATGATCTACATGATTGGAAAGAAGCCTTCTCATCCATACCAGAACAAGAGATAGGTGAAGAATGCCCGCTTTGGCATGTACCATGGGCCAAGATGCCATCAGACGTATGTGCAGCGACTCCACTTCGATGAAATGCAAGTTCATGGTGTTTCAGGGCCAAATTGGACATGCTTTCTACCACAGCGCTGTCCCGCAAACACCGCAAGGTTTTCAAAGCAAGAGGATGACCTTTAGAGTCTACGTTAACTTTCTGTATCCGTATTGGATGGAGAAGGCGAACTAGTCAGGGTAATAGCTTTGAGCTTCAAGGAGACTACGGAACTAGGAAAAGACCATGACCGGCCTCTAGAATAGTCAGGGTACTTGTCGCAGTTGTGGAAATACCGCTGAATCACTTGGTGGTATGAATCGCGTTTCGCAATCGTTACTAAAATTGGTTTGTGATGTATGTACCTTACTGTCTACCCTGTCAAGCGCAGCTAATAGCTACATGCGTTAGTGTCTGGGGTTGTTTACAATCAGCGGCATGGATGCCTGTTCTGGATAAGATAGGCCTGTGGCGCAGACCTCAACATCGATGGTGGCAGGGATACAAATCCATCGTGGTCCCTCCTGCATGTTGGGTGCTAGGCAGATTCTCCAGCCAGTTTCAGCCTTGTCGGCGAAAGTCTGTGGATCTCATTATTTAGGACCTAGAGATGCACAGTGAGGTGATCTATTCTAAATCCATTCATTGCACACTTTACCTACCTTCACATAGAACTCTGAAGCCTCCCGCAACAATGGACGCCCTCAGCCTTACTGCATCAATAGTAAGCGTTGCCACAGCCGCTATACAGAGCATCCAATTCCTCGCCAATACGATCGAGAAAGTGAAAGATGCGCCTAACATACTAAAAAGCGTTACCACGGACCTTCAGGCAGTTCATTTAGTTCTGAACAGCTTGAATAGGTTGTTGCAAGACGATTCCTCCCAGATTATACAAAGTATTCAAATCAAGTATGCTCTTAAGAATTGTAACATAGCATGCAACATGTTCCAAGTGCAGGTAAACGATTGGATGAAGCATTCACAAGGAGACAAAATGTTCTGGATAGATAGATGGAAAGTCGGGTTGTTCGGGCTTGAGCGCGTCAAGACATTCAGAGCGCAACTGAGCGACTGCAAAAGTACTCTCAGTGTCGGCCTGAATACAATCACAATGTAAGCTTTTTTCGCATCCCCACGCATATCTCGACTAGTTCTGATACATCCCAGTCTTACAACATCTCGCCAAGAACACGTCATGGAAGAGATGAAGAACATCATGTTGCAGCAGAATGAGGCTTTTGTTCAGCAAAAGATCATGCAAGCAGATACTGAAGCAGTAGAGACACAAAGCGCCATACACGAGCTGATGGTGAAGACGGATGAGCATCAAGATTCTATGGCTCGACAGAGCAGAGAAGAACTCATCCAACAGCTTGAGAGGCAGCAAGCGACGAATAGGGTCTTCAAGGATATGTGTGAGGAGGCTCTTTCTGCATCCACACAGGAACGCACGGGTCAAAAGATCAAAAATGTCAACTCAACCAACAACAGCACGGCTCTCGCTGGATTCATCAACACTTCCAGGGATAAATGGAATATTGATCAGGACATCTCGGAGATACATGCGGATAACTGTAGTATTGCAGTCGCAGGGGTAATGGAAAACGTAGACTTTAGCAATCTGGGTCTCAAGAGCATGAGAAAATGGCTGTAAGAGCATTTGTATGTAACACTACGAGGAGGACGATGGATGTATTTGCTGCTTGCTGGGTGCTGGTTTTAGATGGGCCGAGCCATGCAGCCAAGAGCTGCTCCTTCATATCTCACATCCCAGATAGCTGCAATTCGGATACAATATACTTCTTTGGATTAGCTGGTATACATGGGTAGGGTAAAAGCCAGCCCCATTTCTATGTTGGGGGCGGAAACCCAATCTAGCCTGTGACCAATCCGACATATGTGAAACACAACCGGGTCCTTGGACAACCGTGCCGCATAGCTACATGTTTACCGTTGCGCATCCTCTCTTCTTCTTCTTTTTCTTCTTCCCATAGTCTCGCAATACTCATAATAGTAACAAATTGCCATTCCTCAGGCAACGGGACTACTGGTCGGTCGACAAAACTTACACCTCGACACCTACTTTTTCAGCATAATGTCCGTAGGACAATCTCAACTTGACCAAAATTTGAGCCACAACACGGTTCAGAACGGGTCACACGGTTTTTTTGGGACTGCACAAAATGTGTATCTCAAAAACACCACATCTTCAGAAGGTATGTATGATGCTAGTGACGTTTTGGCATGATTCTGATGACATTGACATAGAAAAAAACGAGAAAAAAGGCGAAGCATGTCGAAATGCGCTTTTCATTTCCAACCCCGATGTCGATCGCGAAGAACTCATCAGCGCCAAAGGTATCAGAGTGCCTGGAACATGTGAATGGATCAAGGAAAACGAAAACTTTAAGGCCCTGGAAAAAGGAGAAATATCTCTCCTTTGGATTACTGGAGCACCAGGGAAGGGCAAAACAATGCTTTCAATCTTCATCACGGAAGACCTTGAAGAAACGTACTCCAACAACAAGGAAGGAGATGTGGTATACCACTTTTGTGTTCACAAGAAGAGTGACACCGGTACTGCTTTGCTTCGTGGTCTACTATATCAGATCCTAAACAAACGTCGCGAGCTTACCAAAGATGTGTTGTCGTACTTCGAAACGCCTGAGAAGACGCAGCAAGCACTGTCCTCTTTGGAAACTCTCTGGACCATCTTTCTGAAGCTCATAAAGCACCCAGAACTCGGCGTCATGTTATGCGTACTCGATGGGCTCGACGAGTGCGATGAGGATACGCGTAGGATCCTTTTGCCGAGATTTGTACGATGTTTTGGCTCCAGCCAACCCGCAGTTCGAACGCGGTTCAAGCTTATCATCGTAAGCCGTGCCCTTGAAGGGTTGGAGGAATGTAAAAGAATCGACCTCGATAACGATCCTGAGAGCAGATGCCGTAGGGACATGGAGCTATTCGTTCGCGAGAAAGTAGATGAATTATTCCGGAAGAAGAACTTCGACGATTCATTCCGCCCAATCGTGGAGAGCGCTCTGCTTTCAAAAGCTGGTGATACGTTTCTGTGGGTAGGCTTTGTCGTCAACGACCTACTCAAATTGCGCACGTGGAGCAACGTACAAAAGCAACTGAAATCACTACCGGATGGACTTGGCAGCATTTATGGCCGGATGTTGTTGAAGATCCCGTCCAAAGAACGAAAAATGTCTTTGTCCATCTTACGGTGGGTCTGCCTTGCTCGAAGACCCTTGAGCTTGCTAGCGCTGGCTGAAATGATAGCTCTCCAACGGTTTTCTGGCCCTATCACACTCACAAGACCCAAAGAAGTCCCTGACTTCATTGCTCTCAAGCAAGAGGCCAAAGACGCGATAGGCCTATGTGGTGATATTCTGAAATTGAAAGATGAAGAAGTCACTTTCGTTCATAAAACAGCGAGAGACTTTCTATTGCGCAAAGAAAAAGAGGAAAACAAAGTATTAAGGCTCTTTCAACTGAAGCGCAAGAAGACGCATCTTCTCCTAGCGCAAGCTTGTCTCCAATCCATTGCGCAAAGCAACTTGTGCACTTCGACTATCTATCAAGGCCGACAATTGCCCTCGAGGTCTTCGCCATTTCTACGATATGCATTCCGGTACTGGCCTGTGCATGTTCAGCGTTGCCACCATAAGGCCAGCGATCTCTTTGAAGACTTTTGTTCTGTGTTCGAATCCAATCCCAACTTGCGCGGATTTTGGTGGTACTACCGTATGGGATCTTATCGAGCATACAATATTCCCCTACTGCACATAGTAAGCTATTTGGGAATAAGCCCCTGGATAGAAGCGCTGCTGCAGAGAAATTCCACAATTCCCGACTTCGTAAACGAGAAAGATAAAGAAGGCATGAGGCCGATAGAATGGGCTTGCAAAGGAGGAAAAGAGGAAGCAGTGGAGATATTACTAGCACACACAACTTTTATCAATAATACTGACTTGGACCGATCTCTTGTCGACAAAGCGATTAATTGGAGTAACCAGAAGATCCTCAAGATGCTCTCAGAAAGAGGAACAGACTTCAACGTAAGAAACCTTTCTGGGGACTCAGGGTTGCATACTGCAGTCCTTCTCAAGAAAGACACGGAAATATTGAAGTTACTTGTAGAAATGGGAGCAGATCTCGAGTCAAGGGACAAAAAGGGACTCACGCCGCTCCATCTCGCTGCAGAACTAGAAAGAGAAGAAATCGTATTGTTTCTCATTGGATCTGGAGCGGATATCATGACCAAAGATAGAGCATGCCGAACGGTGTTACATGCTGCATGTTCTTCGAACATGGAACGCGTGGTGCGACAGCTCTTGAGTATGGGACTTGATATCAAAGCGAAAGACAAGTTCAAGACTACCATGTTGCACAAGATAGCTGGCACACATTTTCGAAGGGAGGACCAGAGAGTAGCCCGACTTCTGATATCTAAAGGAGCAGACGTCCGGGCGAAAAACTGTCATGGTTCGACGCCTCTGCACATGGCAGCCGCATCGGGCAATTCTGCACTTGTGCAATTGTTCATTGAGCACGAGGCAGAGGTCAACGCGCGGAACAGACTAGGAAATATGCCACTGCATTCTGCTTTGATGTATACAGGTTATGGAGAGTCAGCGAGACTATTGATTAGTAGTGGTGCTGACGTGAATGTTGCAGACGACCGGGGATTTATTCCGCTAAGGGATTGCATTTGGAAACATGAACCCGATTATCCAACCATACAACAGCAGGCACGAGAAAAATTCTGTCACTGTGTTAGGTGGAAAATCTGCATAGCTGTTAGGCAGAGGGTCGACCTATTGGGAATATTATATTAATTTGACCCGGTCAATCAAGAATCACTCAATGAAATCAATGGACTGATAGTTTCTACGTCTGTAGCAGCTACATCCAAGTAGAAAACAAAAAACATGTATTATCCCAAATCGCTTTATCTTAAAGAAGTAGTAGAGCAATGAAATGGCAAGAGTGATTGGAAGTCAAGGTGCAAGGCTTCGCGCAAAAGGATTCGGGGATATCGTCATGGTCAACTATGAACTTTCACGTGCAACAGGAAATGCAAAATCGTCGGCAAGTAAATATTTAAAGAGCTTTCAGTAACCCATTGCCACGCGACATCTTGAGCAGGTATTGTTACATCAACTTTTGCAGAATGGGAGACACACCCCTGTGATCATCTACCTTGCTTGATCATCAATACGACAATCTCAAGTACAGTAGTTAAAATACCGAAAATTGAATTCAATCGCTATAATATTTATTTGCCTCGGATTATGCGGCAGCATACAGTCACACCATCCCTCTATATCACCAGAGAGCCTAGCACGTGAACACCGACGGTCCAGGCGAGGTATAAGTCTTGCTTCCTGCGTACAGGTTGTACACAATACCCGCGTCATTCTGCTTGTATGCTCCCGGGAAGGAGACGGTTGCAGGCGTCTTATCAGCAGAGCCACCCACAACATTAATCTGTGCGCATTCCTGCAAACCAAGTATTAGCATTCCTCATCCGAGCAAAACGACCGAACGATAGCCTTACCATGTAAAATTGCGCTCCCATAGGCTGGCTCGCGGCGTGCAGCGCGATGAGCTCGCCCCTAAGCAGATACTGGCCCGGCGCAATGCACTTGGGGATGGTAACTGTCTGCACACCCTTGTTCGCAATCAGGCGGTCGACACCCCATTTGGTGCCGTCGAATGCGTCTTGGGCAATCTTGAACCATCCACCGCCAACTCCAGAGTCAGTCTTGGCGTCGCTGACCTTCTTCATGTATGCCATTACAGGACCCTTGTGCGAGGCGTCGACGACGTCGTTGGCACCTGAGGTGAGTGTGTGGCGCCATGTCATGGTTACCTGGGAGCCAGCTTGGACGGTTATGACAGTGTTGGTTTTGGCAGGGGTGTCGTTGGGTGGGCCATTGCAGGCGATGGAGTTGCTGGTCACGTCGCTGATGGGCTATTGCGTACGAGTCAGTGGAAGGAGAGGAGAGTAGTCTTGGTCGATGGAAGGACGTACGCCATCGTATGTGGGAACGCGGACGCCGTCACCAACTGCACCGCCGTTAACACTGAGGAAGATTGTGTGGGCAGAGGCGGTAGATGCTGCCGCAGCGAGGGCAAGAGATGTTGAGAACTTCATTTTGATACTCGCTGGTCGTGTGTCCTTGAAAGTGAGTTCAGAACGTCAATTTGGCGTTGACTCCACAGCCTTATAAACTACCTCCCCTTGTCTACTTTCCATGCTTCGGGCCCAAAACCGGGGTCAAAAGGCCCACTAGACGTCCAATGATGTCCTACTTACATTTCGGGACCTTGCTCACCCCGAATTGTATATTTCAAAGAAGTGGAGAGTTTCGGCTATATCCACCAACCGAATGCAATTCTAGCTGTTGCACATCTCTCCTAAAATTCTAGTAAGGCAACTTTTCCATCTTACCTCCGGAGCGCGTGCCGCCGACATAGTGTAGTCGCGAAGATATAGATTAAATAATATGGAATGTACGTCAGGGATTCTTCGGAGTTTTAAGCGATCCCGACCCTGGCCAATCGCAAAGCTGGATATAGATTACAAGACATTACAAGGCCGAGGCGTCTGGCACTTAGTGCCACTTCATATGAGGGGCTTTGCTTGTGACCTGGTTACGTGCTGCCACTAATGTCATTGCCGGTATAAGATGGTAGTATGCGCCTAGGTGGCCGTGCGGAAGCGTCGTGGCTGAACCGAGTACCATTCCAGGACGTGCACTCTCTACAGCGCCTGCTCTCCGAAAATACATCTCGAGTGCTCAAACAAGTGTAATGTCTTCGAGTTTCATGCCATCTGCATTCATGACCTCCCCCTTCATGACCCCGTGAACATATGCTTCGCCCAACAGTTCAAACTCCTGACGCACAGTACCGTCACGCTTTCGACGTAACACAAACGGCACACAGGCTCGATCAAAGACAGCAATCTCATCGCCGACCTGAGCGCCTCTTGGAACTAGTGCAAAGTGCCCTTCCTTAGTTACGGCGAAGCGGCGCATCTTCAATGCGGCCCGAACTGCCGTCTGCAAGTCCTCTAGAGTCCTAGCTGGCTTCCGGGTTCTGAGATTCTCAAGCGTGAAGTGACCCTTCTGACGCCGTGAACTGATAGTCTGGCCAGGTAGGGAAGGCGTTTGACCTGTCGTTGAATCAAGAATCAAACCGAAAGCTTCGCTGTGATCGGGTGTGGGGGCTGAGGTGCCTGAGCCGTCTCGTCCAGCCAATATGGTGTAGAAGAAAGCTTCATAAACTGATACACCGGATATGAGATATTTGTGCCATTGCTTGGACGTTAAGGTCAAGTTGACATACGACTCCAGGTCGCGATTCGCGGTTTTGGGATCGTCGATATCAAGAACAGGATCCTGACAGACACGGCCTAAATCAGTGATCGTGTCGAAAACCTTGCCAGTCAATGTGAGTGCCTTCTTGTCTTCACTCAAAGCCATCCTAGGCGGCGCTTTCCCAGTGACGGGTCTTCCGCCAGCGCAGAACAGAGCCCAGGCCTTAGTCGAATAACCTAATGCTTCTGTCACTCGTGGTGTACTCCAGTCTGGAACCCATGACGGCTGCAGTGGTTGATCATGGTCAACACAGCTTAAGAGTTCATATTTGAACGTTGGTAACTGTGTCAAGCAAGCTTCATGATATACGTCTCTAGTGGAACGAGTGGGGTTATAATTAGGGACAATGCTGGACTCGACTATTCCAAGCACGCCGTAGACTTTGTCCTTGGGTTCAGTCGCGTGAGCATATCGCGTGGATACCAGAATATCAAGAAGATATTTCTTTTGAGCGAGTACTTGCCCTTGAATACGATCTGCCTGAATGGAATCGACAATCGCAGCTCCATGTGGCGGCAAGAGCTTGTCGTCCTGTCTGCGGGAAAACCGGTGATCCAAATCCGCGTTGCCAGTTAGCCAGCGTAGTATGCCAGTTTCTTCCAGGCAATAACACCATGATGCAAAGTCATTCCAACCAGCCGTAGCATTTCCACACATGATGAACAAGTTTTGTGACAAGACTGCTTCCTGTATCGTCCACAACCTGCTGAACCAGGGCCTGCGGAGGATTTGGCGAACAGTCCACCATGCTTGGTCTAGGGCTGGAGGAAAGTCCAGTCTGCTGAAGTCAGCTGGCGATACTTGAGCATCAGTTCCTTGTAGCCGAGCATATATGGTCTCCATCAAATCGAAGGCGCGAACAGGATCCTCATCGTCATCATCGCCAAGCCATATGAGCGTGTTGGTTGCATGCATATAAATCATGCGCATCAATGGGATTTGCTGTCCCTTTTCTGCCAGATCCTGCTGATTGATACAAACTTGATCAGTCCATACGAATATGCTTTTGTCCGCCAAGCGCAGGCGGCGCAACGCCCCGGCCAGGCTCTTCAAGATTTGTATAGATCCATTCTCTAACCAAATAGTCTGGTCAAATAGAGGCGCACCCCAGACATAGCTGAGCGCAGTATACCATACGATATTCCCCGTGTCTAGTGAAACGGCATGGTTAGTGTGTCTTGTGAATGTGATTGTTCTTCTGCTTGTGTTGGCGGGATTGTCGAGAGCATAGCCCGTATGTTCATTTCTTGGCGGGTGCGAAAAGTCGATGTTGACCTTGTGCAGCTTTCCTCGCAAAGGAGTCTCTGGGCCACCGGCATAGAGCTCCAATACGCGTATTTCTCCTTCGCCAAGGGGCTCGTAAAGCGAAGATGAAGACGAGTGGGTTTTGCTTTCCCCACTTTGTCGCCGCTTGTGATCTAAAAACTCCGAGATATGGCCCAAGGCAAGCGCATCTAGGATACCATTAACATCACTTGGGGCATCAGATGTAGCGGCCTCGAAGACGGATGTTTTGGACAGCGCAGAGTAGAAGCAGTCACAGTCGTCTAAGACAGTGAGTAACACACGTCAGCTAAATCTTCATAATGATCTCGCACCTTGTGCATCTCTTGCGCACGGACATGTCGATGCATGCTCTATATGCTGGTAGGATTTCTGTAAGTTGGCCATCTCAGTTGGTTGTGTGTAAAAATGAACAAAAGGCCATTTTGGCATGTTTCAGCAGGTAGTATGATGACACAATGAACTAAGCCCCAAGGGGAATGGTTGCTGCTGTGAGAGGTAGAGAATAATTGCCCATTTACTGATGTTTGCGAAGAGGTAATGTACTAATATTGAGCAGGCTTCTGCTGTTTGACCAATGCCAGGTTAGTAAGAAGACCAAGCCATATGCATACCTGCATGGCAATGGTGACAAATTCAAATTTAGAAACTCCCCTCATCCAGTCATTTCCCAGTGCACTACGACACAACTAGATTGTGCAGACGACTATCTCAGCCAAAACGTCATTGAAAAGGGCTTGTTCCCTTAGTCAAGGCCTGAGAAGTGCATGATGCCATGACCCTTTGCTTGCTGGCCCTTGTTCTTCTTCCTCTTCTTCCGCTTTTGTTTAGGCTCATCCTCTTCGCTACTGTCATCCATGTCGTCGCTGTCATCGCTATCATCGCTGCCATGTTGGCGCTTTCCATTTGCAGTTTCCTCCTCGTCCTCTTCGTCTTCGTCAACATCTTGCCAGGTCTGCTCGCCCCACACCTTGACAGTCTTGCCACCACTGCTGATCATCCTGCCAGTAACATCGAAATCGAGCCCGATTACGCTCTCCTGGGACAGCTCATCATGTTTGAGCTCGGCGACAATCTTGTTGGGCCCGATCTTGGCGAAGCGGATATTGCCGTTACCCATGCCTACTGCCACGATCTTTCCGCCTGGACCAACACCATCGGGCACAACGGTGATGGCGTCAAGACTCTCACCGCCTCCCTTGGAGCGGTCGATAATGATGCGGTCGTCTTGATCGTCCCATACGCCACGCTCCCAAAGTGTAAGAACACCATTGCTTGCACCAACCACAACCTTCTCGCCCACATTGGAGCCCTTTGTAGAGAGGCCGGTGACTATCGCAGAACTAAGAAGCTCCTCCTCTTGGTCCTCGCTACGAACCATGACTCCTCTCCGGATGTCCGTGACTGCCAGTGTACTGCCACCCGTGGTGACCCATTGCTTGCTGAAGCCGCTGGTACTTGCTTGTGTCGGCGGCAGTGGAGTGAGGGATGAAACATAGTCGTCGTGCGGGCGGTGCGTGTTCTCGGGCTTCAACGAGACCTTTTGCCCGCCTTTTAGATTCCTAATATCGTAGATGTGTAGCGCTCCAGAATCAGTCGTGAGGATGAGCGATTGTGGTGAGAGAGCGTGAACCAGTGTAGGTGCATCAATGCCGCCGTTGGAGCTGTTTCGTGTTAGTGGTGACTTCTCATATCCTCACATCTTTAAGAGACCTACGGGTCCAGTGGCACGGCAATCTTGGCGGTGACCTGACCTGTTGTCGAATCTGCGACCTTGACAATGCCATCGGTGCCTGCGGAAATCAACGACGCGCCATCAACGCTGTAGCCCAGCGTCCGGCAGCTGCCCTTGTGTCGCCTCGTGCGCCAGATCCTGTCTATGGTTCCGAAGCCATTCTCCGACGCTAGGGTTGTATCGTCCTCGTCCTCGTCGCTTGCGCCAGAAGGCAGGCGGTAGGTGTGGACGTCGCCGTTTGCAAGGCCAACTGCTATGAGCGGCTCCTCGGGATGGACCGTCTGCACAAAGATGTCGTGCTCTACGGGGAGGGCGCACAGGTTCTCGAACATGGTTGTGTTGTGCCAATGAAGGGGTGGATGGAAGGTCGAGTGCATTTCCCTTTCGCGACAGCTTCAACATTTTTTGTGGAGCCGCGGTCCAGCGCATGGCACCCGCAGCCGCGAGGCTTGGCAGGCACATGGCACTCGACTACGGCATTGCTTGCTTCCACCGCCCTTCTGGATAGACGCTGCACGTAGGTGTAAACTCTAGTTTCTCAAGATTTATTTTGCTTTGGATGCCGCACGCGCTGGTAATATACCTCCGCCCAACTTCACTTTGATGGATAGCAGACCTACAAGGAGCCCACACGAAACCACGGCCTCCCATCATGTTCGCCCTAGAACAGCTTGAAGTACCATCGCATCCTTTTCTAGCTCGCGAAAAGACAACTCAATCTTCTCAGATGGATCCAGTCGCCCAGGAACCGGGTCAGTGGAGCACCAGAATTCGGTGCGCCCCATCCTGAGTACCTTCGACGACCGTTTTCTCCCAATCACGAGCCTTCTGTAGAACACGCTCCTTGCCTATCAAAAACCCTATCCCATCGCCTAGTCTGTGGAATGTTGGAAAAAGGAAGGTCGGCAATTTGCCTCCACTCGTTAGGCTTGTCGAGGTAAAGCATCCGATTCACGTGGATTATTGATTGGCTCTCACGAGCACCCCGGCTCCTCGCCATGTCCAACGCTGTACAATCGGCGTAATGACATCCGACTTCATCAAGCCTTTTAAGAAGTCGAAAAATGGCTGTTGAATTGCACGGCTAGTCCACGGGCACTTCGCAATACAGACGCAGTCCCAAAGTCGCTGAGGATGCTTGCTTCGTCAATTCTTTATGGCCTGCTGGCCGCAGCATCTGTGGTCAGTGCCCACCGGCATAACAGGGCGATCAACTACACTGTGGTCACCGGCATCTTCCAGCAGGATGACAAGGCTACCGATCCTTCGAAATTCAACTTCACTGCCAGCAACTTTGGCCTGATCGACCGTGCCTATCCAAGCGATATTTCTTGCCCTTCTGGCAAAAATTCGACTCAGTGGCAGCGCCTGGCTCACTACATCTCTACCCTGAACAAGAAGTCTGAGCGCAATGAGCGCTACAGCCTCCTCTTTTTGGGCCGCCACGGCGAGGGCTTCCACAACGCTGCTGAATCCTACTTTGGCACACCAGCCTGGAATTGTTACTGGTCTGAACGCGATGGCAATGGTACCGTCACCTGGGCTGATGCAAAGCTGACGGAAGTCGGCAAGCAACAAGCGAACATCGTGAACGCGTTTTGGCAGCATCTAATCAAGGACGAGAAGATTTCTCCTCCCGAGTCTTTCTACACCAGCCCCTTGTACCGCTGCCTGGATACTGCAAGGCTTACGTTTGAGGGTATCAAGTTTCCAGGCAAGACTCGCTTTGTTCCAGTCGTCAAGGAGTTTCTTCGTGAAGGCATCAGTGCGCATACCTGCGACCGTCGCCACAGCAAGACTTATATCCATAAGAACTTCCCTACCTTCAAGTTCGAAAAGGGATTTGCTGAGGAAGACCCATACTGGACTGAGTTGTACGCCGAGCCGAGTGCTGCCCAAGACGCACGCTCCAAGGTAGTCCTGGACGACATCTTCTCCAATGACGACAACACATATATTTCCATTACCTCGCACTCGGGCGAAATCGCCAGTCTACTACGCGGTATGGTGTTTACGCAACAGCATCCAAATTATGTCTCAGTGCTAACTACGCTCCAGTCCTTGGCCATCGCGAGTTCAGGCTCAGCACCGGAGCCGCCATTCCTGTGCTACTCAAGGTTACCACGCTGAATACGCGTCCTGTACCCACCACAACGCTACCTTACGAACCTCAAAAGACCTGCGCCACACCTCCCGCTATCCGAGACTCGAGCTGCAACGACTGCTCTTGCTGCCTGTAAACATAGGTTCTATTTTCAAACACGTACATATTTGGAATACATCCACGTAGTCTCTAAAATCCTTTGCATCACCATCCTGACTCGGAGAATTGTTCTAGACCCAAAAGTTGATCTTCTACATGGACCCATATAACCAATCAAATGTTGAGAAAAAGCAAGAACATATGTAGGATACAAGCCACTCTACCTCGGTTCTCTGGACTACATTGCCAAGCAAGCACTGATTCAGCAAGCATAATCCCAGCACCCCAATCAAGCACGTCACCTTACCCCTCCAATCCAGTGTGCAGAAACAAAAAACCCCATCTGTGATCTCCTTCCCCCGGTCGATCATCGCACAAGGATGACATCGCCAGCAGTGGCGGGCTGCTTACTCGTCATGGTCGTGCGAAACCGGGGGGCGGCTGTTAGACTAGGAACACTAACAAGCATGACAATTCTACATAGCCAAGGAGAGTGGCGGGTTATACGAGCACTAATCATGAAACGATAATTCCTGAATCAATCGTGCATTACAGCTGTACCGTATCATGGCGATCGACCGCCTGTCTCGTGCATATACCAAAACTACGTGCTGGAATTGGTTGTGAAAAGAAAAAGAAAATAAAAGGGGGGTGGGGGGTACACGAATGTATACACACGAGAATGTTGTTGAAGATTGCAAGCAGAGCACGATGCAGAACACATCAGGTACCGGTATTTTTTCCTGCGCAACGCTTAACAGCTACTAAGATCACTAACGCAACTTGCCGAAGTGCCATGTGCTTTCATCTCCCACAGAGACAGCCTAGGCGTTAGCCACCGGCTTGCAGCGCAGGGCGTCGATATACTCCGCGACCATCACCTGCGCCAGCAACTCGCTAGACCAATGCGCTAGCCGGAAATTTTCCAGGCTGCAAGCTTTCTAACGTATCTTGGTCCCTTCTTGTGCTTGGTACGCTACACGGACGTGTCGGGGCTATCAGTAGCTTTTGCCGAAGTAGCAGTCATGACATTGCGGCGTTGCATTATTCGTTGTGTGTGGGACGTACTACTTTGTCGATCCGGTTGCCGGGAGTATGCGGGGAGGATGGCATACTTGTGTGCGGCGAAGGAGTGAGGCGAGGGTACCGCATATGCATCTCGATTACGATACGTTCGTGATACTAAACAAGCTGTATGCGTGTGTGTTAGACCATACTGGTACTTTTTTTCCGCTTTGCACCCTTCTTCGTCACTCGCTTCTATCCTGCTTGAGTGAAAACGTCATGGCGGCGGCGGCGCGGCTTGCCCGCGCCCCACAAACAGTTGAATTCGAGATCTGCAAACTCGGGTCTGCAGATTTAGAGGCTTGCGCTACGAACTACCAGATCACATAATCTAGATGTTCGGATTAGTCTAGACCACTCAAACGCGGTCTCGACCTGAGAGTCATGAGTCCAACACAGAAACTTGTACGTTTGGCACCACAGATGATGTTGTCTGCTCTGAGGATCTTCCCTGGTAAGGAGGTTGTCATTGTGCTACTGATTTTTTTACTTGTTGTTGGTTGGTTAACTATTAAGGTATCTAACTATATCGCGTGGGTATATGTAAAAGTTATAAGGAAAAGGCCGTTGGTCGTGATGATGGTGTTGTACAAGAAACCAGGTACGGGATGTACCTCAGATGCGTTATACTCTCACGCGTCTGTTTTTTTTGTGCCGCTCTCCTTATGCGGATAGCGCAGGGAAGGCTGACAGCAGGACACGATTCGCTGACAGCAGTGTGGAACAGGTCCTGCATCCAAGACGTGTCGGATCAATACCGATGGCATCCTGTATCCACGAGGCCGATCTGTCCAAGTACGCATTGCGGCAAAGATAACATGGTTCACAGTGAAGTGACGACCTTTGCTGCATCGTGCATTCAAATTCCTGGGGGCTCAATTGAGCTACCTCATGGTATGGGATATTTGTTGACAGCGCAATGACTGTTGCGGTAGAAGCAGAGAGAGTTGTCCTTGATCACCTGGTGTCGGCATCGAGAAAAGGACTCTAGAGGTCCTGGGTGCAATGCCGATGGAGATGCCACGTCCTAGCTTTAGCCTGGTGTGAAAAACACCGACAACTGACGCCATCAAACTGACAGCTGACGTCATCAAGGCGACATAGCTTGCATGATTGGAGCATTGTAGGGTGTGCTGTTCTATCACCTCATCTGTAGGGTGCAGAAATGACTGAGCCCCTCTCCTCATCTGTGATGTAAAATGACTTTGATACCATGATTCCCTGGAAGTCGTCCTCGGTGCTGCTCCGTGAGCTCTTGATCCTCAAGCTCTTTTCACTATCGTTATCCGAATTGTCGATACGAGTACTTTTCTTGGAGTTTTGTGGGGCGTTTGGGTACCAATTGGGCGACTTCATCCTTCCCATCGCTAATTCTTCTTCTGAAGTGCGGGTCTTGACGGTGGCGGAGAGCTTGTATAGATCCGGTCGTAGCTTTTCCGCCTTGGAATTTGTACCGGTGGCAGCGGCATTTTCTGGGAGTGGTGCAGACATAGCGTAGGCTGAAGGGCGATAGGCAGAGGGGTTGTGCGTGGTTAGTCCGAGCTTGTGCATGACGATGAAGAAGAGTGGGCGAAGGGTTGCAAGACTGCCAGCGGTGATAGCAAGGCCTTGTTCAACTGAAGACCAGATGGCAATATCAAGTGTGGACCCTGCAGAAGTCAGTGTGTGATGCGAATACAAAGTAGCGAGCACCTACAGAGGAAGTCGGGTGAGTTGAAGTAGTGGACAAATGGCAGACGTGCGATGACGGCAGCACTTGCGATGCAACCCATGGTAATCAAGGGAATCAAAGCAACCTTTGCCCTTGTCTTCAACTGCAGGTGCCAGACAAGGAATCCAGGGATGATGGCAAAGGTAAAATCGGAAATGATGCTGAAGACACTGTACACATAACCAAGGACGGAAATGACAGTATTGTCGATGCATTTGCCCTGTTGCGAAGTGCGGTCCCACATGTAAGAGATGGGGTAGCACTGGAAAAGGCAGACAAAGAAGAAAGTTCCTCCGGCAACGACTGAAATCAACATGGCGCCGTAGATGATCCTGTGATGGTTAGTCTGCTGCACGCCTACGCCACCTTGCTTGGGCAACTCACCAAGTGTGAAGTCTTCGAACACTGATGCGCAACAGCAGGAATCCAATCGACATTTTGGAGCATATCATGGACCACGAGTAGAACAGGTAGCAGAAATACCAGGCGTGCTTTGCATTCTGCACGCCTTCGATGGGCAGGTCATGGTGGTGACGTCCGGTTCCATACCCGACACCAATGCAAGATGATGTTGTGTAGGCTATGAAGAAGAGCTGAACAGCATGTTAGACAGATGCTCACTGGCTTTTGTTGATTCGGCTTCACTCACTGTTGCAATGACCATAAGCCAGTCGTCGAGACCAAAGGCCTTTACCATTCTCACGCGGACATAGCACCTAAGGAGACATGCCGAGACGGCCGTCGTTACAAAGGCAATGTTGACTGCAAGCAGCTCGGGGCCTCGGTTGGGAACGGCCATGATGGTGGTGAAGTCGAAGCACTGGATGCTCACGCAGCAACAAAGAGCCCCAAAATGGGCACGAGCATGACGGCTGAGGGGGCGTCTTTCTTTTACGTGAGTAGGATTGTTTTTGCCGAGGCGGGCGATAGGGAGGAATGCATCATGCATGCCGCCACGAGAGAGGTGGGTCACTGCGCGGCTTCGCGATACTGGATCCAGGGTCTGGTCCGTTTCAGCGAGGCAATTACCAACATGGGCGTTTACCCGTGGAGCTAGGACATGGCCCATGGATTTGGCATGTCGTTCAGTCATGCACGGCAGGCGATCCCAGGACGCGTGGGCAGGGACTGATGGGAATAGTAGTGATGTGCTGGTAAACGAGATTGGGCCATGAGGACCAGAGCGAAAGCAGAAGTCCAGAGCGAAAACAGAAGTCCAGTGCTCCACTTGAGATGGATGGGCTGTCCGTCGAGGGCGTGCTGGCATTGTCTCGGTCGTCGTCTCGGCGGTGCAGCCATTGGGGTGGTTTGGCGGGCGGGTACCTGAGACAACGCCCTCGCGGTAGTCAAAGTCAAAAGCAACGGCTGGGCCAGCGACGTAGGCGTCGTCGTCGTGGTGTAGGCAGTGTGGATGCTTGTCTGTCTCTAGACGGCAAGGCGGCTGGCTCGAGGTTTCGCGTGGCGGTGGGACACATGCGCGCTAGGCCTCTTTGGACTAGGCCGCGAAAATCTTGCCCTCTCCTGTATCGCGTGCAGCTCTCCCAGCCCGCTCCACTCCCCGGACACCCTTCACGCCCAATGCTGTTTGTCGACGCACAGTCGTGCAGTTCCTTTTTACCCGCAAGCTTCACTCCAGCCAACCCTCACCTCACTGCCGGCGCCCTCGACTTGGAAATGCTCGACAGGCCCAGCCACGGGAGCATGCGGCCGCTAATGGACCTAACCTGCGTCGTCGATGGTTCGGTGGACCCCATGCAAGCTTGCCCACTATATGCTCCTTCGCTGAGCTGGATGCCGAGGGATCTCTCATGCCTTGTCAAGCACCATGGCTCACGGGGACGCTCACAGGGACGGGGATGGGTGGCGCTCAAAAAGCATGGCCAAACCAGGCCTCCCAAGTTGCCAGTGTGCTGCGCAGCATCAGCCTGCCGGACCTGTGGTGCGCTAGCTGACTCGTGCCGCGGCCATCGGCACTTGGAGTTAGTTCTGGATACACAAAGCTCGACCTTCGCCCTATACCTGGGGGCATTTGCAGTACTTCCGTACTGTCCCGCGCGCAGAAATCGTCGCATGAAGGCCCGGCTCCCGCAACTCAAACTTAGATTCAGCGGGCACCCAATCCCAACCAGAGAGAATAGCCCGACGGCTGGTGATTTGTCTGAGCGCCACGTTCGCAGGTTGGTACACCAGCTTTTAGTACCGAACTTTATGGGATGAAGTCATTCGGTTCACCAAAACATGAGCCTGATCGTACAGACAGTGACATTCGCTCCAGCGGATCAGAATAATCGACTTACCCTGATGAGCAAGGATAGGCAACGTCCAACGTACGCGAGCCGCACATGTCACCCCCAGACATACGCCTCCTGACACGGCTCAGGCTCCGGAACATTTAGTGATCGTTGCTTGCGACTTTCTCGCTTGTCGTCGTTGCATTGCAACTACGGGAAATTTTGGCTTACTCATCTTCTGCTGCTCCGCGGTGGATGGAGGCGCTGACGCTAGATCCTTGCATTGTAGTGTGTGTGGCGGTCAACTGCCCCAAGCTGCATGCAGTACAAGATACGGCCCAGGCAAACGGCTGCGCCAAGTTGCTCCACACATATCACGCATGCTCCCTGACTGTTGTGCAACAATGGCTTGTCAGTGTGCCTCCTGCATTGTGCTGCAGCGTGGCGCGGAGATCATACAAGGGCCAGGCTTTGGACCATCTCCGCGCACCAGCTGGTGACGACATCTAGTATCCGAGTACCAGTGCCGACTGTCTCCGTGGAAGGCTTCCACGCTGCCTGAATCAACGCCGTTAGTGTTTCAGACGCAGGGGCTCTGCGCATGTCAAACTGCCGTCGGCAACCCGGCAGACACAAGACCCCACAGGCCGCGTCTCGTTCGAGATTGGTTGGTTATCGGATGTGGTGCTCAACAAAACGTACCTTCCCCCTTTGAACACATTTATAGCCTAGAGTGCTCTATAAAATAGGTAGGGATTATAAGACTATACCCTACTGATGAGGCCTAGCGTTATTCCGCGGGTCCATATCTCCAATGCCTTTGCCATTGCACCTGGTGACGCTTACCAATAGGGAAGGTCAAGGATCCCAAAGCTGGTACCGAAGAAACGAAACAAATCAATAGTGAAGAAAATATTTGTTTCGATAACACCCCGCTTCTAGGCCATCGCAGCTCACATTCTTCACACGCATACCCTAGCTTTCCAACTGGTTCAGGGTCACTTGACACCACGCTTCCGTATCACGCTGCATACAAGCCGGACGAAGATCCCGCTGTCAACCCGATAGGGTAAGGCCGGTATAGCAAAGCATTTTTGTGTCTCTTGGAGTGCGAATTGCCAGACTAAGAGTACTATAAACTTCTTTTCTATACATCTCTCGCTAACCAGCCAGGCTGTCTGTGGACGGAATCCTCCATACCTAGTGCATCTCTGTGCCTCCCTGAGCACCAGCAATCACGCGGTTCGAGTATACATACTCCGTATGTCCGATCGGCTATAAAGCTTGATATGTGGGGACGTCCGAGCCGACTCCAAGATACACCTTGGCCGACATCAAGGAGTTCAATTCCCTGGCAAGGTAGATATGCCTGCTCTTCCGAAACTCAAACCGGGACATTCGGCAGTTGTTGAAACCTCCATGGGCAGTTCACGCTTCAACGTGGGAACAGCGGGTAGCACGGTGTTTGTCAATGGTTCGGCATTACAGCTGAACTTCAGAAATCAGTGCGATCTGGAAGTACTCACACCATGTCTGATACTCCAAAAAGCTTGACCAAACAATCTTCAGCGACAAGTGACCTCTCAGACTGACAATAATCCAATGGGCAGAAAAACAAAACGGGTTGCACGAAACTCCTCCCACAGCTCCACAGGCTGCAAAACTCAACTCTGCAATGTCATTTCTGAGAGTCTCCCTCCTATTTGTTAATTCTTTACACACGGGATTACGATCTGCTTTGGGTAGCTGATCCGACTTCACCCAAGCGCTCCGCGACAAGAGGATAGGTTGGAGCAGTGAGTGGAACATCTTCCCCAAGCGATGAATTCAGCCGAGGCAGCTGCAGCGCCATAGCTTTTACTATCCAACCTGTTTTTCTTTTCTTCAGATCCCAGTGATATTCAGAGCCAAGTTACTCATATACTGCACCAAACTAACCAAAGCAGATTACGAAGCAGACAGATTTGCGCATCCAGCAGCTTTTGCACTAATAAGATATACTTGCTTCGTAAAGGCGGAGCCATATGCTGCCTAAACGTTGTCTTGTATTTGCGTATGTATGCGACATCATCTATCAAAATCTATTGTGTCTGCAAAACCTCCAACAAAACCTCGATGGAGTCTATATTACAGGTAACCAACGACGCCACGGCATCATCTATTATATATCTTTCAAGGAAACGTTGTTCACCACGTCCGACGAGTTTTCCTCTTCTTCTTTCCTTTTCTTTTCCTCCTTGATCCTCTTCTCCTCCCTCTCGCTATACCGATCGCCAAACAGGTCAAAGTGCGGCCGCATGACCAAGGTGTACTTTACAAATTCCTCCATACAGTCAACTAGCCTGTCCCTATTGCCACTAGGCATGAGCCTGCTCCCTCCTTCATCTGCATCCTCATCGGTGAAATGTTTGTAAGCCATGGGAATTGAACTCTGGTTGGGGATAGTAAACATGCGCATCCACCGGCCAAGGACCCGGAGAGAATTGACAGTGTTAAAACTTTGCGATCCACCGTTGACCTGCGCTATGGCCAAAGTGCGTCCTTGAGTTGGCCGCACAGAACCAGTGGAAAGCGGTATCCAGTCAATCTGGTTCTTGAACACGGCAGTCTAAGAGTTGCAGGTGTCAGTTACATGCACGAGGTGAAGTACAATAAAGGGAAGCAGAATAATATGCTTACAAGATTTCCGTGCTGCTCAGGGCTCACCCAAACATGCCCGTCACTCCACTTGCTGAGCTCGCGCAGCTCCTGTACCTTTTCGTGCGAGTGCTGCACATCGTCTTTTACAGGTAGTCCACTCGGGTTGAACACGCGGACGTCGCATCCGAGCCGGAACAAAATACGACTGGCTTCATAAGCAAGAAGACGAGAATACGACCTAGATACACGTTTAGCTGCCGTTCATACGAAGGGAAAAAAATTCAAGAAATGGATCTTGGTGAGTGAAATTTACCGTTCTCGCATGCTACCGTATAAAACAAGGACTTTTATCCTGTCGCCTCCACGTTGGAGGACCTGCTCATCTACCATTTTCAGCGCTGTGCTGAGCTCGAGCTGCGCGATCCAGTCGCTATCTGCATGCTGGGCGTCGAGTAAAAAGGGTCGGTATGTCTGGCGGATCGCGGCATCGTCTTCGTGGGCGGGAATAGCAAGTGACGTGTGTTGGTAAGCAGGGTCTATGGTAATTGCTGCTCGGATACGCTCTGCTGATGTGTTGTTTAGATCGCCGTTCATGGCTGCTGGAATAATTGAGCGCGAAAATGAGCGCTTGAAATTTGTGTTGCGGCAACTGGTGAGGCGGAAGAGCGGGCGATGTAGTAACATGAATGAGTTGCAGGTAGGTGGTTTAGTTCTTCGTTATAGGATTTTATTTTGGATTCATGGTACAGATACGTAACTAGGCCTGTTGTTGCGAGACATGGTGACAGCTATCGATAAGATGGTGACATATCGTGGCCGAGGCATTGGTATGTCACTCGCTGCGTTTCATTGGCTGAAGAGATCAGGGTCCGTTGTGGATCTGTTCTGGAAAACTTCGACGTAAACCTCGTTTTTGCCAATTGATATGCGCTAAGTAAGCGCTTTTGTATACAATCATAACTGCATCTAGTGTTTGTTAAATAAACAATCATAGGTTTCCAATAGGACTGGAACATTCTGTCGCGTTTTACTAGCCAGTGATGTTTTTTCTCAATTCACATAATGTTAAACCTTAAACATCAGGAATAAGATTCAACAAATAGCTTCAAATAATTACGAAGGCTCTTGCATCATTCTAACGCTGAAAAGTAAAGCCGCTCATAACATATCTGTCGATTGCAACGGCCATGGCTTTGCCCTTGGAAGAATGATCATTGCCAAGGTAGTTTGGCCTCTCATCACGATACTACAACCAAGCATGGGGTTTGTCCCAACGAGATAAACCTGTAGTCCTGTAGCCTTTCCAGAAACCTATTACCATTTTCTGACTTTTTGCGTTGTGCTACCTCACTATCGCACTCGCCCAGTCCTTTGCCGATTTTCTAGCACCCAAATGCCTCGTTCCAACTCTTGCATTCAAGGTGTCACCTACCGATGCCCAATCTGAACCGTCATCTTACAAACACTTCCTAGATTAGAACCCGCTATACCTTCCTATTCTACGCAGAAGAGAGAGGGAGAAAAAAAGTTCTGGAAGATCCGCGGCTAACGGACCGAAAGGGCGAAAAACTTTGTCCGCGGGGGGAGGTGGGATAACCTTATATCTAGCTAGGTAATCGATTTGGCGGAGAGCGGGAGGCGCCGCGTTGTGTTCCTTGGGAAGCTCAGCCCATTCGTAGGGGCGACTAGTGGATGAGGTGAGAAAAAAGTAGGGTTTACGGGTGGTGAAGGGGTTAGCGCTGCGCCAGCCAACTCGGCATATCCTTGTTTTGGTGGTGGCAATTGGAGACGTGAGTGAAAGATTATTATGGTGGAAAGAGGAGAGAATTAATAAAAAATCAACGCATGAGTTTTTTTCACCATACAGACAGTGTCGAGCAGAGAACAAGAAAGTAAGGATAGAAAAAGGCAATTAGATTTTCTTTCAACTTTTGTAATTTTGCATTAGCTTATCTATGATATCAATGCCCATCTGTTCCTCTGCAGACGATGCCTGTTGCTTTTTCTCCTCGGGCGCGAAACCCTCTTTTTGCATAATGTTCTCCATCATACGTATGCCCCGTAGTTCCTGGAGTGGTGGTATATGTTGGAGACCTTCTGGATCTACAGTGTCAAAGTTGAGGCAGCCAGTAGGTTTGACGGCTCCAGTGACCTGGAACATGGCCTCTGGTGTGACAACAAAGTCGCACTGCACTTCGCCGGGCCTGGTTGGTTTGATCACTTCCATGCTCAGTCTTGACTCGTCGACTACTTGGCATGCATGCGCAATTGCAGCGACGGGTGTGTTGGGTGGTAGTGCACCTATGTCTTGTAGCAGCGCCCACTGTACTTCGAAAAGATTTTCTCCCTCCCATATGGTGACGCCTTGGATATTGAAGATGAGGCCGCCTGTAACGCACATGTCGATTTTTAGGCCCTCGTCACGTATTTGTGCGAGAGTAACGGGCCGGCCGATGCCCGGTTTCTCCATGCCATCGAGACAGGCGGCGAGGTGGTATCTGCTCTCGTCGATGCGTCCCGGATGCAGCAGGATGAAGCCTCTGCGCAACCGATAGGTAGCGACAAGCAGACGTTTTCCATCTCGAAGCGCTCGTGCTCGCAAGTGTTCGAGGCTGTTGTCCGGGGTCACGAGAATGACGTTGGCAGCCTGGTAACATGGCAGTGCGGTTAAGCGATCGATGGCGGCAAGAGAGCCTCTGAAATCAGGCGTAAAAGACATGAAGTCATAGTTGAAGCGCGCGTCAGGAACGGCATCCTGGATTAGCTCCTGGTAGACGCGCGACCAAATCAGCCGTGAGCGTTCGTCGGAGGAGGGGCGGGCCGCCATTGGTGTGAATCTGGCTCGAAACGGGCGGGCGGCTACAAAGTTTGGGGCGGTGCAGACAGGCTTGTCTGGGGGAAGGATGGGCAGGGCGGGCGAAAGTCTGGATACAGACAGACGGGGAAGGCCATGGTTCTAGAAGACGCGGGGGTGGTTCTGGCGGATGACTAAGAAAAGCCTTCGCAGCGCGTACGGTGCAGCCAGCCTCGCGCCAGGTTTCATCCCTCTTTGTCTGTTCGGTGCAACTCGACGGCCAGGGCTCGCCATACTTGACATTCCTGAGGCAGAGTTTTCGCGGCTGCCGGCCTCTCCGGTCTCTTCCGCACATGCGGGCGTCCCGGCAATAAATACCCCAAGTACGCCGATCCCCAGCAGTCGGCTATCTGGCCAAGTAGCCTGCGTGTTGCCGAAGAGCGGCATATCCTGGCCTATTTATGGACTCGTCGATGCACTACGTCCACCGCCAGCTGCATCATGGCAACCATCAGTGATCTTGTCTCCTCGAAAGCCGCCTGTATGGAGAAATCGACGCCGGATCAACGGACCTGCGAAGGAACCAACATCGACTCCACCCATGCTGATCCCCCGGTGCTTGGCCATTCCGCCCCGGAAAGGCCGGCCCAAGAGACTAGGGAGCCCGGAAGCGAACGTAAGAGCAGGAAGACATCCAAGGCCGCAAAGATAGTCGAGGTAGCCAAGTGGTTCGTCAAAGACCAGTGGTTTCTGCTAGCAATGAGTGCTGTCGTCCTCTTATCCTCCCAAGTCCAAGTCCCCGCATCCCAGCAGCGGACCAAGCGAACAGTCATCACTTACCTGGCTGTCTCCGTCATCTTCTTCGTCAATGGCTGCACGCTCGATACCCGGGTCATGCTGGCCAACTACATGCGCTGGAAACTACATATCTTCGTGCAGCTCCAGTGCTACCTCGTCTGCTCGGCTGCCACCTTTGCCATTGTCAGCCTGTGCGCCACAAATCCCCGCTTCATGGACCCATGGCTACTGATTGGCTTCCTCTTTGTCGGCAGCGCTCCCACCACCATGTCCAGCAATGTCGTCATGACGCGCCAAGCCCATGGAAACGCCGCCCTGACTGTAGTGCAATCTGTCATCGGCCAGTTTCTCTGCCCCTTCCTGACGCCTGTGATACTCCAAATGTACCTGTCCACTGGTTCCTGGTACAGCAAGGTGCTGCAGCGTGGCTCTGGCTATGCCGACATCTACCAGCGTGTCTTTATGCAACTCGGCCTGTCGCTTTTTGTACCCATGCTTGCGGGCCAGATTGTGCAGCGCTTGTTCCCCAAGATGACCAAAAAGGTCTTTTTCGATTGGAAGCTGCTCAAGTTGTCATCCATAGCTCTGCTCACCATGGTGTGGCAGACGTTTGACCAGGCCTTCTCATCGGGTGCATTCAAAGCCGTCAAGTCTTCCAATATCATCTTTATTGTCTTCATTACCATTGCGCTATACTTTATCTGGTTAGCCATTTGCTTTACAGCCGCTACGTTTTGGCTGCCGAAAAAGGATGTCATTGCCTGCTGCTACTGCTGCCCGGCCAAGGCGCTTGCAATGGTGGTCCCGCTTACGTCGGTCATGTACATCAATATCGATCCTGTGGATCAGTCGAAGATGCAAATTCCTGCTATCATCTTCCAAGCCTTTCAGGTCGCCATTGGGGGTATCATGACCATTGGGTTTCGCAGATGGATACGGCCGGAAGAAGAAAAGGAAGAGGCTGAAAAGCACATGGAAACAGGGGGCAACAATTAGCTTGTTTGGAGCAGACCGATGTCTTGATTCGTCTTGCTAGTTCATGTGTTATCTGAATTGGCCCAGTGTGGGGCTTCTCAATTCTACCTATGGCAGTAGATGAGATGCACTCCTCTCCGCATACACTGGCCACAACTTTCCAATCTCCACTACCTCCATAATGTTCTCACATTTCAGTTCCTCCAAGCCCTTGATTTCTTGTCAATTGCCATGTTGCGTCCTATTCGAGACTGACGCCATGTTTCACCGGCTCAGAAGTGCCTTTCATGCGCTTAGTTGATGCAGCAGCATCCGTTCGGGATCTGGAGGAAAGTCAGTCTCTAAATGCAGCAATATTGGGCTGCGGTGGTAGGACTTACGCATGTGCACCTGCCACTGAAGCCGTCGCAGGGACACTCGACGCACGCCAGCTGTGAAGCTGTGCCCTCGGTGTCGCGGACCTCCTTGATACTGCGCTCCAGGCTAACCTGTTTGAGCAAACACCGAGTCAGTAAATGTAGTTTAATTCAACTCTGGGGCATGTAAATACTTACGGCAGCTGGGGACGCAAGGGTGACGGCAGCACCAAGTGCAGCGAGGATGATGGAAACCTTCATGGTGTTGGAGATGGGTGTACTGTCGAGTACGGTTTGGTGGTTTGCAGGTGGTCGAGAAGGCGGTCGTTGGTTGAGTGTGTTGGTTGAATGTAGAGTTTAGGATGCGTGTAGAGGTTGACCAGAAACGGAGCAGATCACCGGTTTATATACCTGTGGGGAGGCGAGAGAGCGGTGGAAGTGCGGATGGCGGACGGAGAGGGTTTCAGTCATTCACTCGTTTGACGATACCGTCAACGCGACAAAAGCAAACGAAACTCGATTCACTTTCACCCAAAAGAGTGGCAGTTGCGCACCTATTTAAGCACAGCCGCGCTATCGCTGCTCTCACCCCCCTGACCCCAACCCGCCTGTAATCTAGACCCTCCGCATTTTCCCACGCGACGTTAATCTAAGCGGTCAGCAAGCGGCGTTTGTTCTGGAATCTGGGCGATCAATCAGATCCCGTCGCGCGCGACTTTTTTTATTTTTGTTTGGAGGGCGGGGTGAGGGACCCGGATAAATGGTTACAAGGGGCTGGCTGCTGGGTCAGCTGGATCGCATGCACGCAATATCGTTGATATCTGGATATACTCCCACCGAGCCATGGGATTGGGTGTAGCGACAGAAATACTGTGTGTAAGGTTCCGATATGCGCAGGGTGGGGTAAATGTGCATGCTATGCTGCGAAATGTCTGGACACTCGGGCGACGTGCAGATCGCATGGAAAATTGGTACCAACGTGGATCTGCGTCGGTTCTTTTTTAGCAGCTGGTCGAATCGACCCAAACGCCAGTTTCGACTCTGCGCAGGTATCCGGTTCCTTGCGTCATGCATCCCGCGTGCCTCGTTCCCGCGTGCCTCGTTCCCGCCAGTATTACTACTTCTGATCCGGCACTAGCCGAACGCGTGGTAGGTCGAGACCTCTAGTCGTTTATTTTCCGAGTTACGGCTGGGAGTTTAAGGAGTGATACGAGCGTGGAAACGCTTGACAGCGCAGCCTCAGCTCTCGGCCACCAATTGAAACTTGCCAGTCCCACTCCGCACAATGACTCGCATGTGTGTTTGTGTGTGCTATCTTGCTTTCCACTCTTCTTTTCCTCACCCGGAGATGTACAGTAGACAATCGTTTGCGACACGACTGGCTGCTGATGTTGTAGGAGTCAGAGAGATTAGTAGATGGCATATCAGTCTAGCGGATTGAAAGCCTTCGGGCAGCCAGAAAGACTGCGCCGTGCATTATGACCGCACATTGTGACATGTATGCGGGCAAAATTCAGGGTGAGCAAACCGTGATAAACGGGCAAAGGGAAAGAAGAGAAGCAGCCCGGAATTTTGCAGGGCTGTTCACCAAGTCCGGCGCGGACAGCTCTGTGGGGCTCAACAACCTTGCAACTCTCGGACACCCCTCATAATCTCCGCTCATCTTTTACGCTTGATGACGTATCAAAATCTGCCAAAGTCCTTGTACTGTACAAGGGCAAAGGGGTAATGACCCTGTCGGTGATACCAATGTGCTGCCTATCCCAATACGGACTCTATAACGAGCCGGCCGGTATAACGCTAGCCGGCAGACTACTGCATTGTAGGCCGCCTACTGCAACGCACCAAACTTTGACATTGGCCCTGTGCCGCCCCGGACCACGAATTCGTGTATGCTGCTCAGGTACGCAGTACTGATGTGATTGCAAGTCTACATATGTATTTCTGCAATCTCAAATGAAATAGCGCTAAAGTTCAATCATCGATTGCTCAATGTGTTGCGACGACTGATTCTTGGAACGCACACGCTGCTCGACGACTGGATCGCGTAGCAACGGCCGTGAGTCAATGGTTTATCGCATGCGCATTTGTCGTTGGTGTTGTAACTTCATTCCTTGTGGGATTGCCTACCCATCTCCCAAAGAGGGCATTTTGTCGCCAACAACCCTCAGCGATTGGCTGTTTTACCCTCGCATGGGCCAGCACCGGAAGTCAGGACACAGGAGAGAGAGCTCAGTAGCGCCCGCATCGTTGCCCTCAATGTTTGCCCTTGAGTAGTTTATAGCCATAGAATCTGTCCAGGCACAACGCCACAAAATGCGCGCGCAACACTTTACTGTTTTGAGGGTGGTTGATGCCAGGTTGATGCCAAGTCGTTGCTATAAGTGCCCGGTCTCCCTCGCATTTTGCTACACCCATCAAAGAACTCCAGAGAGTGCAAACAAAGGCGCTCTTCTCAAGCGTGACTTGCTCCCCCACCTTGCTACTCAACTTCCTGGACCATGAGCCCTTCTGCATCGACTTTTCTGCGTCATGACGCTCAAGAAAGTGGCGAGACCGAAATCCTAAACAGTCTCCATAGTAAGTCTTAGAGATATCGCCCGTCGTGCATCTCCAAAAAATGCTAACAATGTTGTTCAGCTATCGAAGACACTGGAGCTGACCGACCAAACATGGTTCTTCAACCCGCCCGTGACCCCACTGGACAATGTAAGTCTTAACTGCTAGTGAAATTTCTTTTATCTAATTAATGATCTAGCACATCGGTTTGGCACTTCAGATGCCGAGAACCATTATAGCCCAATGGGGTTCGAGCAACGTTACATGGCTTTGCCGGCTCCACAGCAGCCATTACCACCCCAACTTGCGTGGGGGGTCCATACGACCAATGCGCCTGACACTGCAAGCATATCGAATGGGACGCCTGCTTCTATGTTCGGGTCAGTCTCACCACCATTGATGAAGTTCTCTCTACTTACAATACAATACAGCCAACCTATCGGATTGGATCATACATCAACCAATGCCTTCCCCCACTATAGCCCTGCGACAACCAAAGACACGACGCTTGGCGATTTCAGCGCTCACACCAATCCAATAGACAACTGGGATTGTCGCCATTCACGGAACACACTACTCGGATATCAGGAACAATGTCAACCGACTGCCACTGAGAGCGGAACAATCGATTCCGGACAAGACGTCGGCACAGTAGGATCTGTCCTTCGGAATCGCAGATTTGCGTGCGACGAATACAGCTGTATTGGTATCACGTTCTCGCGTTGCGCTGAACTATGGCGCCACTATGAAACTTTCCATGATCCGCACAGAGAAAGCTTCTGGTGCCATGTTACAACCTGCAAACGAAACATGAGCAATGGAGGCCAGCCTTTTAAAAGGAGCGACAAATTAGAAGAGCATATCAGGCGGATGCATGATCGTGACTGAGGAGGAACGATAGTTGTGATAGTCTTTTCAGAGTGTCTCCTCTCGACAATGCGTTACGATGCTTAGCACACTCCAATGCAATTCAGCCACTTGTTCGTTAGATTGCCATTAAAGGATCTCATCACACTGGACAGCGAGATGTCATGACTGAAATTGAGACCAAGACTTCCTCTCACGGAGAGAGTTCAGCAACCACCAATAGTGCCTACACCAGCTAGTCATCCAACCCAATATTCTTCAAACCGCCCTGCCTTGTCCAGAACGTATTCCAAGCCTTCGGCCACCGCTCCTCCTTCAAGCCCTTGAGCCAGTCCTTGACCGCAAATTCTTCTTCGCCCTCAATTCGGATCATGCCATTCTTGATGCCCTTCCAACCCTTCATCGGAGACTTGATATAGCGGTGATCGCGACCGCAGAAACTGAGCCACGGTTCTTCAATTTCGCCGCGCGTCTGAGCTTGACGTTTGCCATAGCATTCTTCGCATAGATCGCAGTTGACGCAGACCAAGCAGTAATACATTGGTTTAACCCATCTGCTGATGTCCGTGCCACAGCCTCCATCGCAGTAGATTCCGGTTCCAGTAACGTCTTCATCAAGTTCATCTGCTTCTTCCGCGGTGGGTTCTGATTGCTTTTCAGTAGGCTCCGATTGTGCTTCAGTCGACTCCGGTACTTCTGTAGTGGGCGCAGTCTGTGTTTCAATGGCTTTTGGCTCTTCTTCAGTCGATTCCTGAACTGCTGCTATCGACTCTGGCACTGCGGCGACCTCTGCAGAGTCTCGTCTTTGGCCAGCTGCCTTGTCGGAAAGAGTGGCGTCCACAGCGTCCGATCCACCATCTGCTAATGGGGCTTTCTCGGCTTCAGTAGTCTCCTTTGTGGTTTCTGTTTCCTCTTCAGCCTTGTGCCCCGCATCAGCTTCGGCGCTGTCTTTCTCCGATGAAGTTTCGGAATCTTCAGCCTCACTGTTTTGGTAATATATGTTGCGGTCCAGGATGGAAAACTGTGCAGCGCATGCGATCTTGGCATCTCTTTCCAAACCATCCAATGAGGCCAAGACTTTGGACAGTAGCCGTAGGCTTGAAGAGTCATTCCAAGACACGCTATCTTCAAGTCCAGCGATACAAGCATCGAACAGCTCATTCAGGTGCTTCTGGAAATCTTTTGCAGGGCCCATAATCCGCAGCATATTCGCGAGAAGCATGCTCACATGAGATTCCTGAAAAGCGTCGTCGCTATGGGCATTCGGCAGAAGCCTCAAGGTTTCGACAAGTTCTTCTTTCTTCGCCGGATCTGCAGAATCTTGGAATTCATTAAAGAGTATCTCCGCGAGCTTCATTCGTTCCTGTGTCTTTTTCTCATGCATTGTCTCTTCTTCCCACCAGTCGGGTTTGGGGTTCATGGCCAGTATTTCTTGACGAAGGGCTTTTCCCTTTTGGACATTGCCCATCACCGGGTAGTAAAGGTTCGCAATCGCTGATCGAATATTGAACAGGAAGTAACTGTCCTCAGGAAGAGTCTTGGCCAGGGCGTACAGCCATTCCAAGAGTAGCTCAGTCTCTCCAGCCAGTTTTGCCGCTCTTTGCATACGAGTCTCTGCGTTCGAATCAACCCAGCCCGTGAAACAATATGTAAACCAACTATTCCGCTCTTTCTCGGTCCAGGACTTTAGTTCATTCATGAGCCTGGTTCCGTCGGGATCGTTTTTCTCTTTGAACAAGAGGGTAATGTCATCGAGATTGGTACCCCACAGCGGTTCATCACCAGAAAATTTCCTGGCCTCGTTCCAGATATTCAAGGCTTCCTCGGGCTGCTCCATTGCTAGACACGCCTGGGCTTTGGCGGTTAACAGTTCCAGTCGGATTGCGCCAAACTCTTTCTGTTTCTCTTTGGTCAGATCCTCTGACTCTGGATCTGGCAGCAAAGCGTACGCTTGATCATGATACTTGATGGCCTCAGTATGCTCGTCAATCCAAGTGTACCATGGTGCAATAAGGCGGAGTGTTGCAATTTTCTCTTGAGTGTCGCCCTCCATACGCTCCACAGCCTGCTTTAGGTACGGGATGCCTTCGGCGATGATTGCCTTCTCGCGTTCTCCGTCATCGCAGCGAGAACCATACTTACAAAGCGTTGTACCGATTGCTCTCAGAGTCTTAAATTCTTCTAGGGGAATGTCGAACTGTGTAGTGACTTGGTGAATGACCTTGAGTGGCTCCTCCTCATTCTCTTCCAATCGATTCGCCTGCATCTGATCAGTAATTTCTCCTAGTGAGATATGTAGTGCTTACCAAGCTAAGAATAAGTTTGACATAAAGAAAAATTTCGAATATCCACCATTCATCGGTGGCATTCAACCAGTTTTGAACATGACCCTTTGCTAACGGAATCAGCACATTCTCCTTATTGACGGCAAGTGCCCACTCCTTGACCTCGCTATTCAGCAATTCATGTGCAACAGACAATGCTTTGGCTGTCCAAACCAGAAGAGCGTCGTACCAGGCAGGAGACGTGTCATCTGTTCGTTCAGGGTATATGTCTGTGTGTCTTGCTCGAAGTTCGAACAACTTCGCGATGTTGTTTGTGTTCTGGGTGATACTGTGCAACAGAGTCACTACCTGCAGAACTGTTTCTACTGTCGCTTGTTCCACGTCCACCTCCTTGAGATGCTCGTACCAATATCGAGTTGCGTAAAGGGAGAGTCCGTAGGTCGCATGTTCATGGTCTTCTGGATTTTCGGCAGCTTTTATCATAATATCTCCACACATTTGGAGAATTGTCAAGTGCGCAGCTGCAGCTGGCGTTCGGAACTCCGTTGCGCCATCAGCCTCAACACTAACGCTCTTGAAGTATTGCCTCAGGGAACGATCTTGGAATGAAAGAGGAGAGTCCCGATACTCGAGCTCGAGAACAATGTCGTCCTTGGCTTCATCGTTTTCGTCGTCGTCTTTGTCGTCATCTTTGGTGTCCTCTTCAGTCTGTCGGCTCTGCGTGAGTTCAAGGATGCGCGATGAGCGTCCAATTATCTCTTCCTCAATGTCAAAGGACTCATCAGAGAGCGTCAGTTGCACCAAATTTGAGGCTTCAGCTAAGCTTAGCGATCGCTTGGAAAAGGCCAACCATGCGAAGAGTTTCTTCAACGCTTGATACTGCGCATCTGAACGGTTATGACGGCATTCGTCAAGAAGAAGCTTGTAAAGATCGTGTAGAGAAGTAGGCATCTTCTCCAATTCTTCCAATACTGCTCGCTCTCGGCCAATGTAGGAAAACCTCCGGAGCACATGCTCGACGTAAAGCATGCTGTCTGCTTGCTTAACGACCTTCCGGGTGATTGCCCTCTTGACAGCATGGCTAAACTTCCGCACACGCGGCAGGGTATGAAGACGACTCTTTACAAGTGCCTTGATGTCTGGCTTCATTACCTCCTTCGTAACCTCGATTACTGGAGGATCAAAGAGTTGCAGGATAGGCTTCTCTTCAGGCCTGCTGGTTACAAGTACCGAAACATTGGAATCATCGAGCCTCAAGTCGGATAGGAATTGTGTCATGATGCCACCCTGTTGAATATGGGCTTCGTCTAGTCCATCGAAAACTAGAAATAGGCGACCGGCCGACTTTTCCTTGCTCGGAAACATGGGAAAGAAGACTCTTTCCCAAGTAGAAACCTCGGATGATTTTCCAGCGTTTTCTCTAATGTTTGCTGCCACCTGCTCGGCATACTTGTTGTTTGATTCGGCAATCTGGAGCGCAGCAGATGCGAACGCGTTTTGCACCGACTGCGAGTATGGGTGTTCCTCTTTGAAGTAGAAATACGCAAAACAATTCTGCTCATCCTGGGCTGCGCGCAGCTCCTGCACCGCTGAGTAGGCTAGAAAGGATTTGCCCATGCCCTCGTCACCCTTCAGCCATAACAAGCGATGTTCGCCCTCCGTCCAGGCTTTGAAGTGAGAATGCTCACTGAGCCACTTGGCCGTATGCTCCACTCGCGAGTCACGCATATCTTCGTGTTGGGCCAGGTTCTCCCGGTGGGCGTCAGTCCAGGAAGGGAATGTTTTCTCGTTTTCGGTGAAGAACTTTTTGATCTCTCGCAAAGCTTGAAATTTGCGATCGCCACCATCGCCTTTTGTTTTCGCACCTTGCTTCTTCTTCTCCATCCCCTCTTGCTCTGATGTTTTCCCCCATTTTTCCGCCATCGACTTTTGGAGCTCGAGGAGTATAGCGTGGCTCTCATTCTGCTTGGCTTGGACTGCGACAAATCCTTCGTTAATCACCACTTCCAATTTCAAACTGCTCATGTACAGCTGCTGCACATCTTGGCCAAGATTTTGACGAAACGATTGCAGCTTTTTATCCAGTTCGTCTAATTTAGCAGCGTTGGCGGATGTATCTTCTTGTACTGCATTGAGCATATCGTTTCCCTCTTTTACCTCATCCTGGACATTCCTGATGGAACTGTATGTCTCATAACCAACAGTTTGGTCGAGCTCCTCTATTGAGGCTTGCATGGCAGCGTATGCAGCCAGCAACTCTTGGTCTTCCATATTCCAGAGCGCATTGAGCCATTGTGCTAGCGATAATCAGCACGTTCTGCTATATAGAGTACAATTCTTACAAAATCGTTTCTTTTTGATGAGGTATCTCACCCTGCCGCATACTGAGAGCTGCATGGAGAACACTCGAACGATAGCAATAGCGAGTGGCCCAGACTCTGCCCGTTGCTCGAGAATGGCAAGCCGCCCAAAGAACCGGGCCGAATACTCAAAGAAGGATTCAACACGGTCGTAATCAGCCTTTACACCAGCAAAAGCCTGCTAATGTTGAGCGACGATATCTTCAAAAGCCAAGGTCACTTACAGATATTAAACGACTCGCGGCTGTGAATACAAGTCCTACCGGCATTGCTGGTGGAAACGCACCTGCGGCTGATCCAATCGCAGCAATACCGTCTATGCATTTCTGCATATCCCCAAGAGAATTACCTATAGCCGACCGGAACTTGGACATCTTGCTGCCGTCATCGCGAAACCCTTTAAATCTGTGCATACTCTCATCAAGGCTGTTCATTGCTCCCTCTATGCTTTGTGCGCTCATGGATGAAAGGTCTTCACCAGTTCGTGCATTGTAGTCGCTTATGGCTTGAGTCCAAAGCCGACCAAGATCAGTGGCCGAGCTTTGTTTCGCAGTCATAGTCTCCATATTGCTTCAGGAAATGTAGAAGTAGGGCAAATGACAGGAGACCAGAGCCTGGTAGGAGGAGTAGGTGCTTGTGTGTGGGTTCACACTACGACATATAGTAGCATTTGAAAAGAGATAGTCATTTTCACTTCGGAAATCGGATGTGTGGCATTTATAAGGGCTTCACTAGATACATTTCAGCCTTACGGCTGACTGATGTGTAGCCTGACCGGGGATGCGCAGACCATTCGAACGATCGGTTGCAACAGGAGGCCTGGAGCGTAAGATTGTCTATTCTTGTAATTGGGGGCTGAAAGGTCCTCTCTCCATTGGTGGGGCAAGTCATGCGCTCGATATTCCGGACTATCTGCCGCTTTAGTCATTTGGGGGCCGTAATGAAGCATTTTGATTGGTTCACTGAGACATGGGTGCAGCATCTCCACTAAAATGTACATTTGCGTCGAGAACAAAAAGGTTGATTGTTTGACATGCAATAGAATACTGTAAACTGATATGAAGAGTATGAATTTGTTTGAAAATTATCACCTTAGAAAATATGACTTTCCTCAGCTCCCAGCTCGGGCCTAGAAACTCGGTACAACAACTATAGCAAAAGCACAATCAGTTTCAACGGTACGAATATACTTGGTTGGTCAAACATTGGGTCTTCGAGTGCAATACATTCGTACATCTGCAGCTTGCGTTTGACGCATGTTGCTCCTCCGTCATCCCTTGCTCACCCCTGAGTACTTCGCTTAATACGGGCTTTGCCATAACAATTCTAGCGCCCGCAGTAGTGATCTCAGGCTTCCTGTACGTTGAAGATAAGGCGTTCACCGATCGACCTGCTACTACTGACTACATGGCTGAACTTGGATACATGCAGTCATCTGAGGCGGCTGGTAAGGTGGCTGGAAGCTGGTTTAGCCCCCCTACCAATATTGCTCAGCGTGTCTACATAGCTTACAGTTCTGGCTTCAATATCGTTTTTTGGCTTACGGCATGCTACATAATTTCCTTGGTATGGCTCATCTGCATGGCTCACCTGCATGGCTAGAAGGTCCAAGGCAGTTGACTTGGAACCTGCGATTGTCTAGCCTCCGTGCTACGTTGTTGTGCATCTCATGTTGTGTATCTAGTACAAAGCAAAGAGCACATGTGCAAGACCGAAGGCGGTTTTGCAGGTCATCAGCTCGAATAGACCACCTACGCAGCTACTGCTGAGCGCAAGCAAGCGAAGTTCGCTGCTGACCATCGTCTACGGAAAACGCCGGACAGAGTTGAGCAAGGGGAGAGTAAGTAATGGCTTAAGGCGTTCTCTGGGCTGCAGTGTCGTGAAAGCCTCGAGAGGCAAGGCTGAAACTACATTTCGGCCCCCATCAGTCACACGACCTGGCTGGTTCTTAGGTTGGCTCACGAGAATGACCAAGCTAGCGTGATGAAGGAGCGCATTGTCTTTGGGCTAATTGTAGCAGCATGTAATGGGTGCGGGGTGAGACACGTTGTGCAGATTCACACAGCTGAGATTAGCATACGGCTTCAAATCTGTCATAGCGGTTCGGCTTAATTCGTTGTAAGTGCAGCTTTAGCTGTACATGCAGACTACCCCCGGAACCTTCTTTACAGACCGATAAAAGTTTTGGTAGTTCTATAAACCTTTGCTCTTATTCGTTCGATCTATAGGATGTTAAGAATTTCCTTCTGTAGCTGGCACTAGATCACGTGATAGACACCAAATACATAGAGAGGGTTGAATTATGTTTATCAGCTAGCAAGCAGAGCAGTTAGAGTAGCCACAGCAGCTAGATCTCAAGGCACACTCGTCTTCTGCGTCGGGTTTCAAGCGAAGAGCTGCTTTTCTTAGATGGTTCTCTGTGGAGAACCTTTGCGGTATCAGAACACTTTCCGCGGTTACCTTATTATTCTCGATCTACCTCGTCACAACCTCATCTCATACAATTTCTTACTGTGGTTCTCTTCGCCCTCTTGTACCCAAAGATAGTCTCGAAAATATTCAGAGAAGAAGACACGATAGCATCTCTTTGCATCTCCTCACCAGACATACTGAGAGTTGAAGCCATTCGAAGGCAGCGCCGTTGCAACACAAGAAAGCAACCTTCTACTGCACGAACGGACAATCACCCAAAAGTGTGCGCTTGTCACAGCCTTGCATTCGTGAAACGAGAAGTTGGTCCTAATCCCACGCACGTCGTAGGTCCTAGCTTTTGCAGCAGGAGATAGGAAATATTCAGCCTTCGCCGACGGCGACTATTTAGGACAATCGTGATTAGGCAGATAACATGTTACATAATAGTCAATGCAACAGTCAACATACATTCGCTTATATACATTGACTAACATCACTTTTCAAGCTGGGACTAGTATTATTCAACTCAACGATATCTAATTCAAAGTGATGGTTGGTCATTCAAACGCTTGTAGTTAGGTGCCGACTCATCCGCGTGGGGTTGTTGGATCGCTGTGCACGCGCGTCTCCTGAAACATCTGTGCTCCAATTTCGGCGACAACCCCTCTTTGGTGCATACCGCCTACGAGCTTTCAAGAGTATCTTTCGCGTACTCTTTGCAGCCTTACACACGCAAAAAGATATCTTGCCTCGCGCTTGAGGTTGGTCGGCTCTCACGTAACTCTAGTTGTGCTATCCGAACCTTTCGTACTTCAACCGTCTTAACTTCTTCGAATAGCTATAATAGGTGCAGATATCAGTATCCGCGGACACTATCGGGACGGCCCATTGGCGGCTTCAGAATCCGGGGAAGCTGACCAAGAAGGGTTAATGCTGGGTGGGGTGAACGAAGCGGAAACTCCACACACCACGTGGTGCGGAGGATCGTGTTTGAAACGACATCATATTAAAACCAAGCGCGTCTATACTCGGTAAGACGGCGAACATATTCCACGTGGGATTTATTATGAGATTGTGATTGTACGTGGGTAGGCCTCATGTAGGTGGTAGCTTAACATGACAGGAAAGCGAACAGACAGCGTACAACCTAGGCAATGCTGTGTAAGCTTCCTAGAGTGACGGGCATCAATTACAAATATTCAGATGGCGAGACACCGTATGTTCGAGTTTACTTGTCGCTGAACTTTGGTTTCGTAAGAACTTGACGCGTTACTTCCTCAGGCATTACGAGCCCCTGCAGAACACTTGTTCGAAGTCATGCGGCTCTGCGGCGCAGCTCATGCAACCCCACATGACTGCAATCTGTGGATCCCCGCACTCAAGCATATACGAACTTGGTCGTTTCATGAACGATCCTTCGTGTCAACTGTGCTACTGTGGCGTTCTACTGGATAGGTGCACAGCCTTCACCCTTTACGCATAGTTTGATCTTACCAGCCATCAGACTGCAATACCAAGCGTTCGTGGGGAACGGTGGCATTGATCACTAATTGTAAGGTTTCAGAGAAACGTCCTTTAGATAAGTTCTGTGGTATAAATATCGTGCACTCCAGTGGATTATGAGGAGCAGAACACTATTATTCTTCTTATCCCATACTCGGACCTCTACTCCAACATTTCAACTACCAAATCGTTTATATCCTTTCCATAGACGATATGGCTCCCAGATCTTCTGAAAGCGCCCCGAGGCCCCTGGGCACGAGCGGATCTAACGTCATTGTTGATTACACTCGTGGCGACACCGAAGTTATAAGCAAGCGTAGAAAAGCTCAGCCATCCCTCAACGAAGTCTCGTCCCTGTTGGGAGATCCTGTCGATCTCTCTACAACCAAAACTAGCGCTGGGATTCCAGTACCACCACAACAGGCTACTCTTGCATTGGATCCATTGCCCGGCAAGAGAGGTCCAAACTTTGCGACCTTACTGGCCCCAAGAGATCTGTCATGGTCTTCTTCAACGGCGAGAACTTGTGATAGATTTTCATCGGCTTTTTCTTCTCCAGGTGCATGGGATCTTCCAGAGACGCCTCCTCGCTTATCCGATACCCCTTCTCCAGGCCAGACATGGACACCTTTAACGCCACTAACACCCCCTAGCCCGTCGTTGGGACGACGGAATGGTTCCAAGATAGCAGTAAAAGAGTTACCGGACAGTTACTTCGATGATGTTGTAGAGTCCAATGCTGTGGACAGCCCTTTGCAAGGGAAAGATGCATACCCCCCGAGGAAACTTTTTCGCAACTATACTCTGGAGCTTGAAAAAAGTGGGTCACGTCTATCTTTGGTTACTAAGGAAGAGACCTAACGCATATGTCACAGTTTCCAAAGCTAATGCTACTGCTGGTCAAATAAATTACAGCAAGGAGCCGTCCTTCGTATTCTCCATCGATGAGGCACAGCCGATCAGTTCTCGAACCCGCTCCAAGACTAGCACAGTGGTTCCACTTCCCGAATCCGAGAACCCTATAAAAGCAAGTGATGCTCCAAGCGTCATGGCAGCACCTCTAGTGTCTGGTTCTAAACTCCCCTCCTTCCTGGAGCTGATAATACCACTGGACCTGTACAAGAGACTAGGTGCTGATTCGAGTGGATGCATAGGATCTGTGAAATCCAGGTCATATGCACAATGCGGCAATAGACCAGGAGGGTCCTTGAATGATGCCCTTGCTATTGCTCAAAAATTTGCAAGATACAGAGTTAAGAAAGACTACGAGACTATGATTGATGACATCGAAAGGCTCGTGTACAACTCAATGTGTGGTATACATAGAGATGTTGTGGTCAAAGAAATCAAAGGTGGAGCAAGAATCAGAACACTGCGACATTACCTTTTCGGTTCCAAAACCATGTCGAGTATAGACAAACAGGCTCTCGATCAGTGGCTCGATGCTATATCAAACCCCAACACTTCAAGAGACCACATCCCGTGGATACGACGCGCATTTGAACCTACTGCCCTCGCCACTCCGCACCCTGTAGCGTGCAAACCACTCAAAACTACATCCAAATCACTCGAAACCGCCCCTGACGTCTCAAAGCCCAATGGGCAAGTATCTTCTTTCGCTAATTTCACACCATTCCAACGGAACCGCACCAAAGGCCTTTCAGTCTCGGACGCGCTCCTCATGGAAATTCAAAGGCCTATAACTGCAAGCGAAATCAAATCCGGCTTCATCTATATGTTCTGGGATAAGCGCTACTTTGGTAAACTCAAGATTGGACGTACGGACAACATCAAAAGACGACTGAAGGAGTGGAACAGAAAGTGTGGCAAAACGCATAGCTACCTCTCCCAAGATGATCGGAGCTGCGTTGCTATGCCGCATGTGGGGCGCGTCGAGAGGTTGATACATACCGAGTTGAAGGAATGTCGCGAAAAGAGAAAATGTGAGGGGTGCGGGACAGCGCACCAGGAGTGGTTTGGCGAGGACGAGGTCCATGCTGTCAAGGTAGTGAGGAAATGGCAGGAATGGATAATGCAGCAGCCGTATGCGAAGAATGCGATGGGCCAGTGGGAGCTCAGACCGGAGATATTGGAATCGCTTGGGCAAGTGTGCGAGCCGTTGGCTAGGGACAAGGTCGTGGTCAAGCAGCCCAGGAAGAGTGAGGGAGCTAAACGTACCTTGAGGAAAAAGGGTGGGCGGAAAACTATGTAGTGACGTTGGAGGAGGGGAAATGGGGGTTTCTAGATTTACTTTGTTCTTCATTTTGTTGTATTCTTAGTCTGGGTTCAAGTTTTTCTTTTTGGTTACAATTTCTTACTATCTTCCACCGCACTATCAAACTATCCGATGTAGCAACTCTTTTCCCTGAATCAGTCTCTCCAAGTTTTCAGCCGTCTCTTCGTACCATGTTGTAAGTGTTCCCTCCTCCACATACCCCATATGCGGCGTCAACAACACTCTACTTGTCTGCTTTTGATCCCAATCCACATTGCGCCACGGGCTATCGGCAGGAAGAGGCTCAATATCGAACACATCAAGCGCCGCGCCTCGGATCTTGCCGTTTTGGAGTGTGTCCAGCAGTGCTGCCTCGTCAACGAGGGGGCCACGAGATGTGTTGATTAGCAGGGCAGAAGATTTCATCCACGCTAGTTCGTGTGCGCCGACTATACCTCTTGAGCGATCGCTGAGCACGTAGTGTAGTGATACTACATCGGCGGACTTGAAAAGCTCCTCCTTGCTAACAACCTGGAATGTCTTCTCTTTCTCGTTAAGCATGCCTCCGCCGGTGACAGGTAAACCACACTCCTCTGCCAACTTGTCTGCTTTGTCTTGCGTCAAATTAGTGCTCCAACACAAAACTTTCATGCCAAACGCCAAAACCCCCACCCTAGCGACATGGGCACCGATTCTACCGAGCCCAACAAGTCCCAGTGTTTTGCCCTGCAAGCCCATCGCAAGCTCAGTCTGCCAACCTGCAGGCCTGCCTTTGCCCTTTACAACCGCATCATCGGCAGCAATGTTTCGTGCAAGCCCGAGTATAAGTGCCCAAACATGCTGAGTAGTAGGATGTCCTCCTCCTTGCTTGACTGGCAACGATCGCAATGATTGGCCGCTACCCTTGCCATCCGTCCTCCCCTTACCAGGCGCCGCATAAACTTTGATACCCAACTCTTTCATTGTTGCTAAATCCCAGGATTCAAACTTCCCACCTGTTGCGAAAATGGTCCTGAGGTTTGGTAGTTGGCGCAGCAATTCGCCCGGAAAGACAGTGCGTTCGCGCATGGTTGACAGGACGGAAAATGGTTTCAGCCGATCAATGACAGCCTGACGGTCGGCATCTGAAGTTTTTGGATGCGAGTACGAAGGCAGTGTGTCGTTGAAGACGGTGATTTCAACCTTTGACGAATCAATGTGAGAGAAGTGCTGTGCGGCTATACTGTGGTAGTCGTCGAGCACAGCAAGTTTGATTGGCGACTCGGTCGTCATGATAGTAAGTTGGGAATACGTGAAGGACTTTTTAAGAGATGGAAATGAGGTGGGTGGGCAAATTTTGGTAGGATAATGGCGGAGCCCTCTCGAAGCTGTTTGAGCGTAGCTACTTCGGCAATTGAATCGGATCCAATTGAGGGGTATAAGCTTCTACTTCAAGTTTGTGACAAGTGTGTGAGCCCAGCAAAGTAGCGCAAGACTTCTATGTTATCTATGGTGTTTTCAATAAAGCCAATATCCAGGGCTATTCTTTTGAGATGAATGCAGAAAACGCGCGTGCTTGGTGGTGAACTGGCATCGGTCGAGGGTTGATTATTGCGTCATGTTTGGAACACCCAGACGGGCTGACTAATCCCCTCGATGTCTATGTTGTGCTCTGCTCAGTGTTCGTTAATCCAAATTAAAGTATTTGCTCCGATATCCTAGGCTTTGGTTGTCATGTTTACTCTCTACAAAATGTTTCTGTATTGCGAGGCGAGATTGGCCTAAGTAAAAATACATACATCGAGTCTATGAATCTAAAATTCTAGTCGGGTATCTCATGCAAGATGGCACGCAGTGCTAGAAGCAAAATGCTCTTCATGACAGTAGAATACGTGCATCCTCGTGGTTGATCATGACCTCCTCATTCTCAAATGAATACTTCCGTCGCACAATTTCAAAGACGATGAGTCCGGCAGCTGTACTGGGCGTTTGTTTTATGGTGCTCATGAAAAAGTCGCGGTAGAGGTAGTTTCGCCAACCACCGGCACGTTTGGCCAGCATCTTGCATTGCGCAAATGTCTCCTCGTAGGCATGGTAGTATCGGCGAACTATATGCGAAGGCTTATTGTCCAGGTGCGCTTGGAAGTCTAGAGCCTCAAGTCGACGATAGTGGACGTCCTGGATTTCCGTCAGAGGATGTTGGATGAGCTGGGATGTTATGGATGCTGAAACACCCGCTAGAAGCAAGAACATGGGCTCTAGCATATAATGCGGTCGTATAACTGGACGATTATCAGGGTCTTCTTGAAGATAGGGAATGGAGTTTTCTAGAAGTGTGTCGCGTGTTCGGCTGCCGTAGTATCGCGAAACGAATTCCAGATATGCTTGGCTTTTCACAGTCTCAAAGGTGCCAAAGAAGACTGCTGAACCAAAAGCATCTTTGAAAAAGCTCAAGGTCCAACCAGCAAAGATACCCTGTAACCCAATCGACCGCAGCTTGTATCCTGCGTAGTGCCACATGGTCTTGTGCTTGCCTTCGAGGATGTCGGCAGTGCGGAAGCGAGTCTGGAGTGCGTCAAATGGGGCAGCGACTATTGATTGAATGCCTCCACCAATGAAACCGGCAGTAAAAGTCACGGATGGTGGTGGCGGAGGGTACACGCGCTTGGTCTGGTATGAGGATGGCTCGTGGAGGGCCGAGAGACTGTGAAGGTATGCGGTATACAGAACTGCGCCGATACTACATGGTGTTAGGCACTGTATGGCTCAGATATTGATTCTACGCACCATGTGTTTGCCATGAGAGGCGGCAGGACCTGCTTGGGTATGAAGCCCCATCCCTCGGTGCGTATGGCGTGTGCAAGGACAGCAGGAGTAGTCATTCTCCACGACCACTTTGCGTCTGCCATGACGTGGGGGTTGATGGCCCTGGCATAGCCCATATAATCGATCCTTCCCCTGAAAAAGGCCTTTACGGGTGCTCTGAAATAGAAGGCGACCATTCTTGCAGCGACGGCTCGCATACCCGCGGCCTGCACACCCGTCGCTGGTGCCTTGTTGGGTGCCTGGGGGGTGTCGGGAGCGCCATCATTGGGGCCATCGCTGCGGGAAGAGACTCCAGCGCGGACACTGGAGCCGGCTGTCATTGCATAACATGAGAGGTAAGAGAGTGTTACAGGCGCATAGGCGGGGGTGTTGGCAGGGTGGGTATATAAGGTGAAGGCGTTCCGCGTGCGAGGGTCACAAGCGGGCTAGTGGTGCCTGGGAGATGCAAGCTGAACGTAAAGTGATTAGCGAGATGGCCAGGAACAGGACTGAAACCAAAGAGCGATCAAGTGCAACGTGGGCGAGTATTTTGCATCTGCATGTCCGGAATGTGGGGCGCAGTTTAGCTCTGGGCGGGATACAGCGAAGAGTGAAGGTAAAGTAGGCTAGACCGTTTCTGGAGTTGAGAGGTTGTGCACGGGCCCCCAGGCAGCGCGTTGCAAGCCCTCGCGTCGTCGTCGCCATCGGGTTTCGCGACTTTTCCCAGCGACGTCTCACTCCCTCTCCTCCACCACTCCCCGTCTAGTCCCCGCCATCATCTCTGGAGGTTTTATTCTGCGCACCTTCAACCATGGCGGACGACATCGTTATCGACAAGGCGCTCTTTCACGAGCGCCTCAACAACCTCGTAACCAAGTGGAAGGCCGACAAGCGCTCAGGCGACCAGGTTTTCCAGGGCGCTGGCTCAATCGCCACGCTGGTCGGCAAGGCGAGCGAGCCTGGTATTTACCAGAAGCCAGCGGCCTTTCAGGTAAGCCGGCGCATGCTGATATTTCGCAAACGGCGAGCTAACAAGCCCAATAGCTGTGGTTGCTAGGCTACGAATTCCCTGCGACGCTGTTTGTCATCACCCCCGAACTTGTCCAGATCGTCACAACCAAAAAGAAGGGTAAGTCGTGTTTGGTTACCTAAACTACAATCATTTGCTGATGCAGGCGATGCAGCTGCGTACCTCGAGCCGCTGAAAGGCGGAAAAGTCCCTCTTGAGATTCTGGTACGAGGCAAGGATGCCGAGGAGAACAAGAAGCAGTTCCAGACATGCATAGACACGATTAAAAAGGCCGGCAAGAAGGTTGCCGTGATGAAGAAGGACAATGCCAACAATGCCTTTGCGAGCGAGTGGAAAGCTGCCTTCGACGAGGCTGGCTTCAAGGACGAGGACCAGGTCGATCTGGCCTCTATCTTGTCCAACGCGGCCTTGTCTGTCAAGGATGAAAAGGAGTTGAGGACCATCCGCGACGCTGCGCGCGCCTCGAGCGCCCTCATGACCAACTACTTTGTCGAAGAAATGTCCGACATCCTCGATTCCGAGAAGAAGATCTCCCACCGTGCCCTCGCCGACAAGGTCGCAAACAAGATCGACGATGCCAAGTTCTTTGAGAAGCAGAAGGTGTCCAAGTCATTCGACTCTTTACAACTGGATTGGTGTCTGCAGCCCACCATTCAGAGCGGTGGTTCGTACGACCTGAAGTTTGCAGCAGAGCCGGACGAGAACAACCTGCATGCAGGTGTCATCATCTCCGTCCTTGGTCTGCGCTACCAGACATACGGTGCCATGGTTGGCCGCACGTACATGGTTGGACCCAACAAGGAGCAGGAGAATGCATACAAGCTGCTGTTAGCCATCCATGACCTGGTTATCAAGTCTCTGCGCGATGGCGTGGTGGCCAAGGATGTGTACAACAAGGCGCTTGCAATGCTCAAGTCGAAGAAGCCAGAATGGGAGAAGCATTTCCCCAAGAACCTCGGATATGGTATTGGTGTCGAGAACAAGGACTCTTCGCTACTTCTGAGTGGCAAGAACACCCGCGTGCTCAAGGACGGCATGACACTTGTTGTACAGACTGGTTTCTCTGACCTCGAGAACAGCAAGCCACAAGACAAGAAGAGCAAAAACTACTCGCTTGTGCTGGTTGACACGGTTCGTGTCGGACAGGGCGAATGCGCAGTTTTTACCAAGGATACCACCTCAGACTTGGATGCCGTCTCATTCTTCTTCGATGAGGAAGAGGAGGAAGCGAAGCCCAAGGCAAAGAAGGAGCGTCCCGCCATTGCTCAGACCAACATCACAAAGACTCGAACACGCCACGAGCGAACGACGAACCAAGATGCCGAAAAGGAGGAGCAGCGGCGACAACATCAAAAGGAGTTGCATGCTAAGAAGCAGGCTGAGGGTCTCGAGCAGTACAGCGAGGGTGCAAAGGCACTAAATGGCACCGAAGAAAAGAAGTTCAAGAAGTTCGAGTCGTACAAGCGCGACAACCAGTTTCCTAGCTCAGTTGCTAATCTGGAGATTGTGGTCGACAAGAAAAACCTCACAGTCCTCCTCCCCATCATGGGTCGACCTGTACCGTTCCATATTCACACCATCAAGAACGCATCACATACCCCGGAAGCAGACTTCACCTCTCTTCGTATCAACTTCCTCTCGCCTGGCCAGGGTGTAGGACGCAAAGACGACCAGCCTTTTGAAGACCCCAACGCGCACTTCATTCGCAGTCTGACCTTCAAGTCTCACGACGTGGACCGCATCGACCAGATCACCAAGGACATTACTGAGCTGAAGAAAGAGGTTGTACGACGTGAGACTGAGAAGAAGCAGATGGAGGATGTCGTTGAGCAAGACAAGCTCATTCCCCTCAAGTCTCGCAAACCTCACATGCTCGATCTCATCTTCATCCGCCCAGCGCTCGACGGCAAGCGTATCCCCGGTAGTGTGGAGATTCACCAGAACGGTCTGCGCTACGTCCACGGTAACGGCACAGCCAAGATCGACGTCCTGTTCAGCAACATAAAGCATCTGTTCTTCCAGCCCTCGCAACATGAACTTATTGTTATCATCCACGTCCACCTGAAGAACCCCATTATGCTTGGCAAGAAGAAGACAAAGGATGTGCAGTTTGTCCGAGAAGCCACAGAAATGCAATTCGACGAGACTGGCAACCGCAAACGCCGCCACAAGTTTGGTGACGAGGAGGAGTTTGAGCAAGAACAGGAGGAGCGTAGGCGACGTGCGGCTCTTGACAAGGAGTTCAAGAACTTTGCTGAGAAGATTGCCGACGCTGCACGCAATGAGAACGTCAGCGTTGACATCCCGTACCGTGAGCTTGGTTTCAACGGTGTGCCGTCACGATCGTCGGTTCTCGTGCAGCCAACAACCGACTGCTTGGTCCAGCTCACTGAGCCTCCTTTTACATGTCTTACGCTTTCTGAGATTGAAATTGTCCACCTTGAACGTGTGCAGTTTGGTCTCAAGAATTTTGACATGGTTGTGGTGTTCAAGGACTACAACCGCCCCCCTGTTCACATCAACACTATTCCCGTCGAGTCGCTTGACCCCGTCAAGGACTGGCTGGACTCTGTCGACATTCCGTTTACCGAGGGTCCTCTGAACCTCAACTGGGCCACCATTATGAAGACGGTGACATCGGATCCTCATCAGTTCTTCGCCGACGGTGGATGGTCCTTTTTGTCGACCGAAACGGATGACGAAGGCGACGGCGATGAAGAAGAGGAGTCAGCATTTGAGGTGTCAGAGTCCGAACTCGCCATCTCGGATGAATCGTCTGACGAGAGCGACTTCGACGAGAACGCGTCGGATGAGATGAGCGACGAGGGTTCTGAAGAAGAGTTTTCTGAAGGCGAGAGCTGGGACGAGCTGGACAAGAAAGCGGCGAAGAAGGACAAGGAGGCTGCTCTTGACGATGATGAGGACGAAGGCAAGGGCAAGAAGAGGAAGAGGTAGATGGGTTTTTGTCCATTCCTTTTTGCCTCCTCTCTTGCTTCCTTGGTCCTGTCTTGTTCTTTTCCTTCTCAACTATTTTCCATGTAACACTAGGCTCAGATGACGGCGACCGAATCACGGGTTTCTGGAAGCGGGAACGTTGCCCTAGAGACAGAGACATGTCAGAATGTGATACCTTCTCCTTTATTTCCTCTGTCCTCGCCAAAATATTCTGTTATAGTTAATGCACGTCCTTCTTCGCAGCAAAATTACAGCAATGCCGTGCCATGGCGTGTGCCCAAGTACTTGACGCATACTCCCGGCTCCTTTCCACAGATAGGAGTTGATGGTTCAGTCGAACAAAAACCAGTCATCAAGATGCATTGTGAATATTACTGTTGATATTGATACCCAACAATGAGCTGATTTGTTGTGCTGCATCATGTCGCACCGCATCTCTAGCAACCTGGGACCTACCTGACGACGAGTGATACCTTCTTTTCCTCTTAAAACGCCCGTATCTTCGTTCCATTCTTCCATCCTCTACCGTTCCTTTAATACAACAAGGACAGATCATTACCACCAGCAAACAAGACTATATATACGTATTTACAAGGATAGACTCCACTCCCAAGAAAAGGTGGGTCAAATACAACAAAACAAGATGGAAAAACGCCTCTGGGTATCTAACGCCGTACAATGCCGTAAATTCGTGTAATGTGTCCTCACAAGCAACAAAACAATATCATTATCGTCATTATTTTGTCTCGTTGCCTCCCAAAAAGAACATGTTGAAAAACGGCTAGAAAGAGTAGGTCAAGGATTAGAATGGACGAAACGTGCACCCTGACAGGGCGAGCGAGCCTGTTTAAAAGTCTTTATTCTGTCCAACATCCATCCTGAGATCCACTGACGGTCGCCTTCACGGGGCTGGTGGTAGCCGAGTCGAATCGAGTATCCGAGGCGGCACTCTGTGCCCGTGTGTTGGAATTGCATGCAGCTGCTATCCTTGGCGCACGCCTTTTGGCAGTTTTCAAAGGATTTGGACGCTGATTTACCTTTCTTGTAGGTCACGTCCTCGGATAGGTTGGACCAGTCTTCTGTTTTCTGGCGCAGGTAGGGCTCGATGAAGGTAAAGAGCTCTTCAAACATCAGTGGCCGTTCTGGATGTGATCGTGCCTTTTCCCACTGGGAGAGGGAGGTGAAATCATCTTCGTTGAGGTGGTGCATAGTCATGATGGCCTCACACCACTGCTCGTTGTCAAAACGCATAGTGACGGGCTTTTCGCCGTTAAACATGGGCCAGTAGCCTCGAAGAGGCACCCCGCTCTTCTTGAGGACCTGCGCCAGGACCTCGTCGCCGCAGCACTGGCTCCGCACATCGACGCCGAAGAAATGGGTGCCCGGAAAGTGCTTATTTTCGCCAAACATTCGGCCCAGTGCCATGATCTTGTCCAGAGCGGCCCGCGACAGCACAAAGCCACTGCCGCCGTGGGCAAAAATGGCCTTTTTCTTGGGCCAGACGGGAGATCCAAAGTAGTAGGCGGTGTGTGGGTTAAAGTTGGATAGAAAACGGTACATGTTGTCATAGTTGACGTAGGTATCGAGCTCAAGAAAGAGGTACCACTGCGAACGGGGCCGCAGGTACGAGGTCCACTCCATCATGGGCAGGAATTTGTATTTGTCCAGCTTCCAGCCATCGGGCGTCTTGTCCGTGGTCAGGTTGGCCGTCTGGATGAGGTCGTAGACGTCGAAGTCGGGATTGTCGAACTTGTACTCGGGGCGCAAGTGGGCGAGGGCGTCGGCAATGTCGAAGCCGTTGTACGAGTCCCTGCGGTCGGAGAAGATGAGCAGATCCTGCTTGCAGCGGCCGAGGCGGTTGAGGTAGGCGGGCAGCTTGGTGGCGACCTCGCCGGCGCCCATCTTGAGGACAATGGTCACGTCGTCCATGACGCCGGCGGTGAAGGGGGCGCATTCTTCGCCGAAAGGCACCACCACCTTGGGGACGGGCGCGGGACCAGCGGGAGGGGGCCGATCGACGAGGATGTCGTAGCCGCGCTCGCCGCGCCAGAGCCGTGGCAGCAGTGAGGAGAAGAAGAAGGTGCAGAGAAGCAGCGCAGCGCACAGCTGGCGCAGCGGCGTCAATCGCACCATCATCGCGGCGGCAGTAGTAGTGCTGGTGGTGCTCGAGGCTACACTACGAGGCCGGCATGTTTGGGCGAGGCGAGGCTCCGGCATGGCTGACGCGACGAAATTGGCGCCAGTGCGCTTTGCCCGGTTGGGCTAGCGCGTCATCCCATCCCACTTCTGCCTTTGCCATATCACCACTGCCCGCCTTTTGTTGTTTCCCGCATCTGACAGGATGCGATGACGTCACCAGCACGTGCTGAGGCACCTGGTACAGCTGATGTACACACCAGGTACCGTGATATAGTACAACTACCTAGGACGCGTCTACCTGGGACACAGCCTTCGCCTCAGTCGACTCTCCCACTGGCCCCCTCCTCACCATAGTCTTCTCCCCCACGGGCACAAACCCCACATGCATGTACACGCGCATCGCCATGGCACTCGACTTGAGATACATTGGCGTAACCGGCTCCGTCGCATCGGCCTGCTCAATGGCCCAGTTCAGCAGCCGTCTTGCAACCCCACGGCCCTGGAAATCGGGCCACGTGATGAGCAGCGCCAGGTACCAATGCGGCTCGCCTTTCATGACTTGCGCTCGCTCTTCGTCGTCTTTGGCCGGCCCCTCATGCCAGCTGTCCGTGATACTCTCCCACATCTCATCGACTTCGGCGTCGCTCCAGCCTAGCGATGTTTGCCAGTTGTAGAAAGAGAGGGCGCTGCGGCGAAAGGGATCGTGGGTGCTGTTCGTATCGGGGCGGCCCCAGCATGCTGCGCCAATGGTTTCGCCGGTAGAGGCGAGTACCGCTTTGACAAAGGCAAACTCCCTGTGCGCGAGAATGGCCTCGAGGCGCTTTGCGAGGCGCTGTATGCTGACTGCCGCAGAAGGGCGTAGCTCTGCGGGCTCCATCGTCGCCCATGCCTCTTCAGAGTAACATGCGCGGAGTCCTTCTGCCTGTGAAAGCTGTGTCAGTAATTGGATTGACTCTGAGGCCTTGAGCAGTCATGTGCGTGTGTTCTCACATACAATCTTCATGGCGTCGTCTACCGTGCACATTTCAACCCGGATGTCAGTGTCTTTCATCCGTCTCTCGGGTGCTACAGGCGTTGTTTGGGCGCCCGACTGGCTTGCCGGTACTGTGCTGGATTCTGTCTCGTCTTGCGCCATGATTGACGGGGTTTACTCGAATCGGTGTAAAAACGATGCTGGGGCTGGTCCCGCTGGACGTAGGCTGTGGGCTACTTAAACCCAAACTCAAGATGACATGTAGCTGCCTGAATCATCCGCACCCCTCTTAAAACTGGTTTTCCCCACGAGGTCTGCCGTCTTACTCCCTCCTCTTCCTCTTGGGAGCATCTCATGGGAACTGTTTTTTTTCAACGATTCTAGGAACATGCTCAGACCATGGCAGATACGGAAAAGCTCGAACCTTTTGCTGTGTATGGGGTTGATTTCGTTGGAATGGTGGAAAATCCAAGGGTTCGAACAAAGCGGGTGAAGACTCCCTTAATCGCACCTTCCCCATCAAGGCAGCTGCCAAGTTGGACTGCATGCGAACTCGGAATCCGCATGGAATGATGACTAAGGACTTTCACCGACGCCGGTGCCGTATAATGAACGAGCATATCCATCACAAATTCAAGGTAATGCGTGGTGAGGTGGGAGAAGTGAGTTTGTTGTTTGGACATCTACATGGGAAGCACAACCACTTATCGGAAATACGTCGGTGCAGTAGGCTTACAAACCATCCAGGCTTCATCCAACGCCTTGATAACCTCGTCCGGCAGTGGACCCTTTTCCAGGTCCGCCAGATTGCTCTCCAGTTGCTTCATACTGCTCACACCGATGATAACACCGTCGTTTCCGCCCTTGGCCCTTGTCTTGAGCTCGGAATGATGGACGCACCATCTCAGTGCAATCTCGACAAGCGACAAGCTGTGCTTCTGCGCTGTTTCCTCGGCGATCTTAAGAGCTTGGAATGTGGCGTCCTTGAAGTAACGATTGCGATACAGGGTGCCCAACGCGTCGGCTTTGGTGCTGAAACGGCCTTCATCCGGCTTGATGTCCTTGGACTTGATCTTGCCAGAAAAGAGACCGCCCGCCAATGGGTTGTAGATGACAATGTCAATGCCATACTTGCGACATGCTGGGATAAGCTCTGGCTCAATGGCACGAGCTGATGGCGGTCAGCAGGGGCTGCTTGTCAACCAGGGCTTGCTTACTGATGGCGTTGTACATGGCCTGGTAAATGGTCGGCTTGACCCATCCTCGTTCCTTGCAGATGTTGTAGATCTCCGCAACCTCCCATGCTGCGTAGTTTGACAAACCCAGGTTTACAAACTTGCCCTGCTGGTGCAGCTCGTTTACTGCGCCGAGTGTCTCTTCAAAAGGTACAGAACGGTCCGGCGCATGCAGATAGAAGATGTCCACGCAATCTGCGCCGAGCTCTTGGAGACTGGTACTGAAATACTTTTTCAGGTTGTCAGCCTTGTGGACACCAGCCTCGACTGGATACACTTTTGTGGCGAGGGTAAGGCCGCGATCTTTCCACCCGGCCTGGCGCGTCCATGCCTCTTGTTTGCCGCCAACATAGGTCCGCGCAGTGTCGACTTCATTGTAGCCCTGTGCCTGGAAGTAGTCGAGAGATTTGGTGAAGTCGTCAAACTCTGTTATACGCGCTCCGCTGCTCTCGTCTGGGCCTACGCAGTGTTACTGGGCGCACATGAAACCCATGCAATGAAGAGGCATACCAAAGGTCATCAACCCGAGGATGACCCGGTCTTTTGGGTTCTGTGCGATCAGAGGCATGGTACCAGCTGGCTGTGCAAATGTCGTGTGATGGTCACAGCGTCCCTTGAGGTTTGTCTGATATCGAGCATGATTTGCCCGTGTCAAGATGACGCCAGCGGGGTGAATGCGGTGCCCCGCTCGGACGGCTTTAGGTCTGGTTAAGCCCGACGTTCCCTTTCCGCTTGCATCTCTCGACTCAGCCTTCGATGAAGCGACCACGACAGGAGCAACCCGGAGCGCAGACTGATTTATGACCCAGCACAAACTTGTGTGATGCCGCTGTGATACGGAGGCTGACGATCACCGCAAAGCACCCCTGCCAAGTCGTGCTACTACCGTGATTATGTACATAGTACGTACGCCCACGACTCGGATCCAGACGTGCCGTATCCCCCAGTGCTGACCACCCTTCTACTACCCTATAGTCTCTGGTGTGTTCGGGTACTCCGACATCGTCATTGTCTCAGTCCTCGTATTGTCGGGGCAGCCGGCGAGATGATGACTCCCATTATCCCGAACTGCGCGCCGATTCATTCTAAGCGCCGTCGACTTAGGGGGAACGAGGCCGCTTGCGGCTGTGATTGGCTGCCCTTTTGGGGGCCACTGAGGCTTGGTGAAGGACGTCACGAACGACGTCTGTGCTAGCGTTGTCAGAAGCAGGAACATGCATGGCCTGCACGTCTCCCGCGGCCGTGCAATCCTTGGGGGGCGCGGATGATGAGAGATGCCGCAAGCTTCGAGGTTGAGCAGGGCCGGCGGGCGAGCCAATGACGTCGGTCGTTCACGCGATAACGATAAGGGACCCAGCCTACGACGACGGCGTATGGTCAGGTGGCCATCAGCACTCCGCCAGTACGCCCCGTCTCCGACCACCATGCAGCTAGCACGTCCGTCACCCCTCTATGCCAACTAGGGCCGTCGCCAGATGACCGAACTCTGCACCCAGGATCGTCCCGCAACCGTCCCGTCCTTCTTGTGTACAGCAGAGGTGCCACGTAGCTGCGACGCAGGTACGCCCAGAGACAGCACACGCTCGCCCTCGAGCTACCACAAGAGACGTCGCTGCACCGTATAAGACGCGCTGGCAATCCCCAGGCACCGTTTCCACTCTTCTCCCCTCCATTTCACAGCAGACTGCCGGCTGCAGCGTGCCGGAAAGATGAGTCGATCAGCTGGAGCTCAAGGTGTCATGTGGCCGAGTAAGCCACCCTTTGCTAACTTGCGAATCACCCTCTCCGTCGCACACCATCAACCGAGCTGTCTGCTGATTGGAGCGCAAAACCAACAAGGCCAGGCACTGTGAATGAGTCCCTTCTTGATTTAGCTCCAGCCCATGTGCTTTATTGGATTCCGGCCTCCATGTCACGGATGCGGTGCGCTTGCTCTCTGGCCAGACCCGGATCTCTCCCTTTGTCTTTGCATGATATCATAATCCTCGAACCACTTCTTTTGCTCCTCAACAATCCCTTGTCTGGCCTGCAGATATTCCTTGACCACATTCATTGGTTTGCCTTGTCTGTCTTAAATAGCACTTTGCACCCCTCCTTGTGCACATCTTGGCTCCTTCGGCTGTTCCGAACTTCGGCATCCATATGCACGCTGCCACTGCTTCTGTTAAACGTCAGTGTTCTATTCAGATACCAGTCGCATAGCGATACAGCGCTTGTGTCCTGGTCGCCATGTGCTGGTCTTTCAACTTTGGCCTTCCCGCCAACAAGAAGCCCAAGACGACGTCGTCGTCCGGAGAAAAGAAGAGGCGAGACGCGCCGGCGGACAGCGCGCTTCGCGGACACGGAAGGCCAATCGTCGAGGAATACTCGGAAAAGCGCAGCTCGAAGGACTCTAGCAGAAAAAGAAGATCTAGGGACTCGACGCAGCAAGCGCCACGTACCCCACGCCGCGAAAAGCAAAGGGATGATCACACTTCGCGGTCCCAGCACCAGTACGAGGATGCCTACCGAAGACGCGAGCACTACCGTTCAGCTTTGAATCTCGAGGTGCCACACACGTACCATGTCTCGTTTGCACCTGAAAGCGTCAATTCATCCCAAGAGACTCTGCTAAATCCACGACCTCACCGAAGTCAACACCATCGGCGACGACACCCTACGCAATCGTCACAGGGTACCCTGCGCGGGCGCGGAGCAAAGCGCGATCCTCCAAGGCACTCGAAATCAAAGAAGAATATCCGGTCTGAGCCTTCTCGTGGCTGGTCCTTCTTTGCGGCATCTCCTCCTCCAAGGACACCAAAGCGCGAGTCCCGCAGCTATCAGACCCTTGACTCTTCGCCACGAAGCCATCGGTCATCACGTCATTATCACTCTAGCACCACTTCTCAAACAAGCCCCGAGTCTTCGCGGTCTCAGAATCGCCAACATCGTCCCCGCCGGCAGGAGCAGTCAACTACGTCTTCGCGCCAGACTCGTTCTCGTACGCCCAATACGACTGTTCGTCGTGTGCCAGACAGACGCTTTGCCGTCCTTGCAGCCACAAACCAAGCGCTCGAAGAAGTGCGTCAAGAGGCCTTTGCACAACCATCTCCTCCGCCAAGGCGTGCGAGGCTGCATCGTTATGAAGGCGTCGCCATCCCCACGTCTCAAATCCCTTTCAACTGGGACTGCATGAGCACTTCGCATACGTCATCTGGGCGCAGTCATGGCAACGGAGAATCGAGCAGCCGACCTAGACGCTCGCGTAGGTGAATGCCCATCTCGACCCTCCGTCTTACAGTGTCACACGAAGTATCTTTTGCATGTCTTGTGATCATTCCTAGCTGCAAATGCGGGGCTGGCCCTGGTTTGCTTTTTCTTGCCTAAACTTGCACGCGACTGAGCGTGAAGTTCTAACTCTCTGTTCAAAGTTTTATTTCAGGTTCTCTTTGCATTCTCATTGTAGGATACCCCCCACTTGCATGATTTGGTCGTTTGGGCGTTATATTGCATTGCATCTCATCACGTGAGGGCTTATATGCCCTCTTTTGTCTCGTCATACACGCATTTGAGATAGCTTAATACCCCCTTTGCATCATCATCATATCTATTGTTTTCAGATCTCTATCGCATATTACTGGGTATATTTAGCATTCCAGATTTTAGTCAATATACATGCTTAAACGGTATCATGATAGCGTTCTTGACCGTTGTGCACGCAGGAGGAAGTATGCGTATGCGATCTGTGCATTTATGTGGCTGACTTTGAGATACTACTGTTCTTTGACCTGCAAATAGATCTCGAAGAGTTCTCCGCATCCGATATTGCTTGTTTCACAGATGTATCACGTGGTTTTTTCTTCTCATCCTATCTAGCGCAACCCCGATGCTTCATTTTTTTAACGTAGCTTGTTACAGATTAGAGCAAACATGGAAAGCATAGTAAATAAATATTATGGGATTCCGATCATTGCCTGATAGAAGATCTGACGCACATTGTTCCCTTCGTTAGCTGTCGATTCCATTTCCGCAAGGATAAGAGAGATATTAACATCGTACACATAGTGTTGTTGGACGTATATTCAAATGCCATTGGATCTTGTAAAGTGGATCACATCCTGGTTTTTAGTCTATGTGCTTAAGATTCCTTCTTGAGTATAAAAGCTTATTGAGTTCAAAATGCTCGTTCGTATGATTAAGGTACACCAACAATCACTTCGTCAATGCCTTGTGAGGTACAATGTACATGTGTCACCCTGAGTGGCCGATGCGAATGCCACAATGGGCGATGATTGCTAACTCTCTCTTTCGTCTTGGCTTTAGTATCGGATCGGCAAACGGAATGCTTGGAAGCTGCAGTCTCCAGGTAGAATACATCCCTTTCGCAGTCGATTGGTAGATTTGGTGTAGAAGAAAGGCTGAGAGTCTCCTGGAAAGTAGATTCAGGAATATTGGGACATGATAAGCCTAGGGATTCAACAATTATAAGCAACAGTATTTTAGGTCATCTTCGTCCACTGCAGCTACCAAGTGAAGACATATTTCGACACTTAGCTCTCTTGCCTTCTGGGGAGTTACTACAGTATCTTCCATGGCAATGGGGTCGTTCTCTTTGAGAAACTGCTCGCGGTCATCTTTATTTAGGAGAGAATCGTAGAGAAAGAAGTCCAACAGACGGCAGTATAATAGGATCTTGAGTGTATGTGCATCAACGACACGCGCCGTGCTAATCATGTATATGCAGTCTCGGAGCTTTGTATTAGTTTTTGACTCACTTCCGGGCAACTCTAGGTGTACTACCTGGTGCTAAGCAATGATCTGCATTTCTGACGAAGCTTATTTTCGGAAGTACCATAGAGCATGTACGTCCTCTGGCTCCCGTCGTCGTCCACGACAACAATTAACGACTACAGGCTCAAGGTCGCAAATAGAAACAACTTACCTACCCGAACTGCTGGATCTTCGAAGATTTTGGGAAAAAATCATTGCGTTGTTGGGTTGTGCTGCTGTGGCACATGAATACGCTAAAATCAAGCTCCTTCGCAAGGCTGGCACTACAACAATCACTGGCCGCCTTACCCGGCATGACGCGGAGGCCGTCGGAATGCCCTCAGAATCAATCAATAGGCCATAACGTATTGATCTAAAGCAAGACAGCTACGAATTTTAGAGACGGAAAAGACAAAGTTACGTCAACTTCGGAAAACCCCGCCAACACCACGTAACAACCCCAAGGTTAAACGTCCTTAAAGCACACGACTCCCAGAACGATAGCATCTTTGTAGCTCGACGGCATTAGGTACCTGAATTTATTCTCCATCAAACATGATGTTTTTGGCATCTCTATGCAAGACTATGCTATCAGCACTTTTTCTCCTGATTGCATCAACAACCGCCCAGAACATGACTAACATGCCCAATACGACGAGCTCATCTGACGGATGTGGCAGCGGAAATGGCTATGCAATTCCTGTAAACGCCTCTGGTACCGTCCAAACGAATAATCTCTACATATCTGTCACACTGGGTGACTATCGCAACGAGACCACCAGGTCGGGAGCTTTCGAAGCATGGCGACAAGGATACCTCAGCACAGCCAAAAACAACACCTTACAAGCATGTGTGTACATGTTCGACGCCATCCCCAATGTCAAGGAGGGCGATAAGCTCAACGGATGCTCCAACGTGCTATCTACGCAGTGTATCGATTACATAGAGCGCAACTGGCAGCTCTCGAACATGTCTGCTTCGGCTGGAATCGAGCTCGATTGCCCTTCTTTTAACACCCAGAGTAGCGACTTCAAGAACGCATGTGGCGCTAGCAAGCTCAGCGGCTTCATCATGAGGTGTAGGTTGTTTTCCTCACCCAAATTCGTCCACAGAACACGGGCTAATCATCGAATAACACCATCAGCGGTCAACACAACAAAAGCGACGTGTGCCCACTCGTCGCCCCCGAATGATATGAACTGGGGTCTTCCGAGCGACTACAAAACATATTCACTCTTTGGTGAACAGGCGTTGCCGTATGACTCGAAAGCGGACAACTTTACCTATTACGAGCTCTACGCAAAACAACCCGTACCGTTTGTCATTGCAGATGTGAACATGGGCAAGGCGCAGACAAAGGTCGTCTGTGTGGCGCCGGATAAGGCGATGAATGGAAGCCATGAGGTGACGGAGACTAAGAGTACGGGTGCGCAGATGGAGATGAGGAGCGCGGCTTGGATAACTGGGTTGATGGCGTTCTTGGTTGCTGCTTTGCTTGTGTAGCTGAATGTACACATGGAATGAATTGTTACCTTACGTGCTTTTGTTTCAACATGTGACTTTGACTTTCATTCGTGCGGTATACCTGTGCTGGGTTAGAAGGTTTTGGCGATCCCAATTTTTCACGTCATAAGTCTGTTGTCTACATTGAGGCTCATTATTGACTACACTCATGTTTCATCTACTATTGTATATGCCTTGGTTGCATATGGTCAGGCTCAGTTGTAAAGCAATTCTCGTCTGATGATGTGCCTGCCAAGGAGGGTTGTTCGTCATTTGAGCGAAGAGCAGGCAGACCTGAGACGATCATTTACGTCATTTAGGTACTATTCTGCTACTTCGGGTTAGATCTTTACCGCATTAAACCAACAACACCAGATGCTTGCGCAAGTGGTTCCAGAGTGTCAGTAGTAGATACTCATTTGGTCATGAAATTCAGCACGCGTCTGCAAATCTCGAGTATGGAAATCGAATCCGGCTCAGGCATTACCAGATGCAGGATATTCTTACGCTTTCAGGAAGCATGTCAGCGCCAAATGGAGTCAAGATCGACAGACGAGAGGAGGCTGGGATTAAGTTCTCCTATGGTACGTTCCCACGTTGTCTGATACGTATGTAGTCCTTACTTTTTGGTATGCGATCGCCAAAGTAAGTCGCATGTTTAGAAAAAGAAAAGTTACTCTTCAGGGCGACGTCTATCTCGACAATCAACTCAGTCGCGCTACAAACACAGTCGAGTCAAAGCGGGGATCCAAACTCAACCCCACCAAATCCCCAGAAACATGTAGCCCAGCCAATAGCCGTCACTACAGCTGCTGTGCTGTCAAACCTAGTATCGCGTTTGAGAGAAGCGGTGGCACCCTGTTTTTGCCTGTGCGCAGTCTTAGCCACGGGCTGGGCGTGCCGTCCCCGCCAACACAGACATGCAGCTCCTAGCTCTCGTCCCATCTCATCTGCTCTCCACTCCATACCCTACCTCGACCTTATTAGTACCCGCTACTTGACACCAGGTAGCTGGAACGCTCTTTCATCTCCAATTCGGCATCATGGCTTCCAATCACCATGGACATGATAGATCGCACAACGTGTCGCGCGTGCTGTACGAGCATCACCGCAGCAGCAGCAACAATAACACCAACACCTTTACCAGCAACAACCAAAGCCACTCTGAGTCGACGCCTTTGCTAGGGTCCGTACACAACATCATCCCCCAGCATATCCACCCTGATGGCGAGAGCGGACGCCAAGGTTTCCACCCCTCCCACTTCATCAACGTCTCGTGGCGCTCTGGTAGCAATGCCGCCAAATGGACCAACTTGCTCTGGCCATTCGTCATTGTGGCTATTGTCCTGCACTTTGCCGCGCCTGGTCTCCCCCTTGCCATTTTCGCAACCAGCTACATTGCCATGGTGCCTGTGGCCAATCTGCTTGGTTTCGCCGGCCAGGAATTCGCTCGCAAAATGCCAAAGGTCTCTGGCATCTTGATTGAGACGGCGTTTGGGTCCATTGTTGAAATCATTTTGTTTATTATTCTGATTGCGAAACATGACTCTGAGCATGGGTCGTCGGAGCACGGAAACCTTATTCCTGTCATCCAGGCTGCTATTCTGGGATCGATTCTTACGAATTTGCTGCTCTGCCTTGGACTGTAAGTTTTCTCTAGCTATTCGTGCTAAACACAAGGCGGTATACTGATTTTGGATCGAACAGCTGCTTCTTCGTTGGAGGATTGAGACAGATGAGCCAAAAGTTCCACGCTGCCATCAGCGAGGTCGGCAGCGGCTTGTTGCTCGTTGCTGGCTTTGGTCTCCTCATCCCAAGTGCTTACTACTCTGCTCTCAAGGGCGCAGCCGTGGAGAAGGGATCAAAGCACCATGAGTTCACCGAAAAGATTCTGCAGCACAATGTCCTCAGGATCAGTCAGGTGACATCTATCCTGCTCATCGTCGCCTTTTGCATGTAAGATAAACGACCCGTCGCAAACAAAAAGAAAAGAGCCTTTCGTTAACCTTTGGATAGCTTCATCTTTTACAACGCGCGCTCCCAGCACTCTATCTTCGACGAAGTGCTAGAGGCAGACGAGCACTTGGACCTCGACCGCCACGAGGACCTGGCCAAGCCCAAATTCACCATGACCGAATGCCTCATCGCCATTGTATTTTCCTTGGCTATTGTGACGCTGCTTGCCGTTTTCCTCGTCGAGCGCATCGAAGACGTGGTCGAATCCGGTGTTCCCGACCAGTTCCTTGGTCTTATTTTGCTGCCCCTCGTCGAAAAGGCCGCAGAGCACCTTACCGCCATTGATGAAGCGTGGGACGGCCAGATCGTACGTGTACCTCTTGTTTTCTCTCTCTCGATATAAACGTACACAAATCCTTCTATTGATCCTGTACTAACACAAGCAACATAGAACTTCGCCCTCTTCCACTGCATCGGCCCCTCGATCCAAACAGCCCTCTTCAACGCCCCGCTTGTCGTCCTCGTCGGCTGGGCCATGGACAAGAACATGGATCTCAACTTTGAAATCTTCATGATCGTCCTGCTTGTCCTATCTATTGTCGTGGTCGGCAACTTTTTGCGCGACGGCGAGTCCAATTACCTCGAAGGCGCCATGTTGATTGTAAGTTCTTCTCATCTCTTCCCTTCCTTCCCCTTTGCCTTTAGCTAATTGGATTTTTTTTTCTTTCCACCAAACAGATTGTCTACATTATCGTGGCTGTCGCAGCGTGGTACTATCCCAATCCTGACGTTGCTACTTCGAATGGGGCAGAGTAAGCGATGTATGTATATGCATGCATGCAGGGATTTACCTGCGTCATGCATTGGATATGTCCATCCCGTTATACACCCCCCTCTTCACAGTCAAGTATTTACGAATACATCGTAACTTTCTTAGAAAGCCTTAACCTGTCAAGATGAGGGAACGATGAACTAAGCAACACGAACTGGGTCAACGAAATGAATAAAACCAAACCAAATCATGTACGATGATTCACTGAGATACGAATGAAATTTGGAACGATATGTTGTGATTCGTTTGATTTCATACTGTCATTTACATAGCCTAAGCCAATCACATTAAGTAGGCCTATTTACACACATGGCTTTTTTTCTTCGTCACATAAACACCTCTCTAAGCCTTTGCACCCGCCAACTTGACCAGCTTGGGGAAGTCGGGGGTTCCGAATCCAGTAACGGGATCCCAGCCCTCTGTAACGGGGAAACCCTGAACGTTGCATCCGTAACTGAAACCCTTCTTAACATCGGTCAGACCCTTGTATCCCTTCTTGTACAGCCAAGGGTTCAAGAAGCCGAGAGCAGGCTTTCCGCTTGCAAGCAGGGCGTCGTTGACGAGCGAGAAGATACCAGCAGTCAGGGGGCAGGAGGCGGAGGTACCGGAAATGGTGCCCTCAGTGCCGTTCCAGAAGTAGGCAAAGTAGAGACCCTGGGCAGAGAGATCAGGGTATCCACGTCCAGTCTTGTTGTACAGGCCTTCGTAGGTGTCGCCGAGGCTCTTGACGTAGTTGGGAACAACCTTGTCTTGGTACCAGGGGCGAGGGAAGTAGTTGCTGAAACCACTACCGCTCGAGTAGAGGTCACGGAAACCGGCAGACGTGTTGCGCGAAGGGCGGTATGCGCTCTCCTCTGGCTCAAAGTTCATGGTAGCGCCAACGGCAGTGACATAGGGGCAGGACGCGGGGAAGGCAGGCAGGAATTGGTACTTGTTCTTGCCGTCGTTGGTGTAGCATGTGTTTGTGCTGCCAACACCGTGATCACCGGAGGAGAAGAGCAGCGATGTTCCTCGGGCGCCAACTTGGGCGAACTGGCGGCATACACGCTCGGCATAAGACTGGGGGATAGTCTGCTCGTCATCACCGTATGAAGTGGAAATGATGCGAGGAATGGAGCGTTGGTTCAAAAGCCAGTTTACCCATACAAGGTAGGGCTCGTTGGTGTTGGTTGGCGTGTTGATGTCTGGGATGAAAGGAGGCGAGCCGCCCGTGGAGAAGGAGGTGATGGGCGTCTTCCAGCTGATTCCAGAGATGGCCTGCACGTCAAGGTTGGCTTCCCTGCTGATGCCTGAAGCCGACTGGTTGGCAGACAGTGGGCCGTCTTGGACAGGGCCGTTGTCAATGGAGATGGCCTTGAAGTCATAGGCCTGGGATACGGCCTTGGGCTGGTATTTTTCCAAGAAAAGCTTGGTGTCTGGGCGGATGGGGATCTCGCCAAGGTAGTTGGTGAAACCAACGCTGTTCTTGCTGGTAGCCTTGGTCTTGTACCACTTGGTCTTGTAGAGCGTCTCGAAGCACTCTGGGGTGACCGAGGTCACGTTGCAGACAGCAGAGATGGTAGTGTTGGTGGGAGTCTGGAAGCTCGCAGGCACTTCAGCAACTTCGTCGATATAGGTTGCTGCATGTGCCGCACCGCGGAAGAAAGAGGTAGTGGGCTGGATGGTATCAATGTGAGCGTGCAGGTGACGCGGGAGAGACCAGGATGTGGCACGTGCTACGACGGAGCCGTCCTTGTGCTTGTAGGTGTGGTACTCAGTGTCGAGCAGGCTCTCGACCATCTCAATGGGCAGGTGGACAATGATCCAGTCCTTGGAGGAGCTGTAGCCCAAGTTGTCGGTGCTGATGCCATTGTCACGAAGCCACTCATGAACCAAATCATGAGTCTCCGAGCTGGGCGCAACAAGCTCATCCACCTCATCGGCGCTCAGATGATGGCCGTAGCGAGCATGATCAGGGTCCGAGACTAGTACGAGTCAGTTTGTTTGTTTGATAGGCATTTTTCTGAAGTCCAATGCTGGACTATGACAAACATACCCTCACGGAGATGGCGATCAAGCTCGTCAAAGCGGCCTTGCTTGAGACCAATCTGCAGTTGAATCGTCTTGCCACCTTGAGCACGGTCAAGCCTGGTCCATCCTCGGGGCGAAGGGTGTGTTTCCTTGACCACGTAAGGCGACCGGGCGTGGATGGGAGACGCAAACGCCTCATGGGCAGCGATGGCGGTCAACAGAACAGATGCAAGGATCTGCATCTTGGGCTCAGCTGGTGGAGAGGTGTGTCAAATGGAGAAAAAGCACACGCGCGCATCCAGAGACGTGAGCAGTCTTGGGGAGCTATTTAAGCATTTTCAAGCAGCAACTAGAGTGGCGGTATAGCGGCCGAGGGCCATGTACCTCGGAAAGCGTTTGGTAGTCTGGGGACAGTCGGACCATGCCGATCGCATGGTACGACAACAGGCATTGGCTGCGTTCCTGTCGGGCAGAGTCAAGTGGGTTGGGTCCTGTTCACACGGGACAAGGGCTCGACAGCCGCACTGGGACGAATGGGGCAGGTCTGGGAGTAGAAGAGATTGGGATTCGCCATCGCAACGGATAGGCCGGGCATGCCTGGGACGATGAGGTTGGTGAGGCTGTGGACGAGGTCGGCCCTGCCATGCATGCAGCCGTTTAGCCTTGGACGGGACGGCGCTAGTGCCGCAAAGGGAAGCTGCAAAGCATCAACCTGATAAACAAGCACGACAAGCCACTAGAAAAGCGGAGCGCCGCTGTTCTTGGGGAGCTTAAATTGCTCTTGGAAGGTGAAGGGCAACTTGGGTTTGATTGTGTGCTCATGTGCGGCCGGATTGCCACCGCCGACTTTGCGACGCGCTCCGGAGACTGACAGGATACGTTGGATTCGCTGTCGACTGCCCCACTCCAACAGGCCATTGCTATCTGGTTCGTATTCCCAGGATTCGGGGAGGAACTACACCGTAGGCGTGCTAGCAGATACCAGCTGTGTGTATGAATGTATGCTCCCTGCAGGCGGATTCGCTAGGGCCAGATGAGTTCGCCAAAAGTAGCCTGTACGGCTGGTTGCACATGGTGACTGGATCAGTGGTTGACGTGTGGGTAGTTTGCTTGGGGTGCTTTCGTCTAGAATGACATGGGCTGCAGGTTAGAATATGCTTCGTACAGTGGTGCTTACATCATCGCCACAGGGGCAGCCATGCAGCCAGGCAGCCCCATAGGCTTTCCCCCATTATGTAACGCCGTCCCTCTGCCGTCTTCTCTGCCCATGTCTGCACGCAGCTCTACTCCACCCCAACTACGCCAACAGAGTTTCGCGCCCTCTGCCACAAATTCAAAACGTCTCCAAACGTCTCCAAACGCCTCACACAGGAACATGCACGTCATTGTTGAAAATCATTAATTAAAAATCAGGTGGCCCAGTATCTGCTCTTAAACTCTCATGTCGACTTGCAATCAAAACAGACCCTACTCCAAAGCCCGACATGCCCCACAATGAACATGCAATCGCGACAGCAGGAAACACACTCGCAGGCTCATACACTGCCCCCCTATGCACGCGATACGTCTACAGCTCACACCATCACGCGTGCCTTTCTAACAGTTGCAGCCTGCAGGGCCCTGTGTCTGGTTGGCTTCCGGCCTCAGGTTGACACCTGGTCGTTGCTGGCCTGGCCTCAGGTTTCGCGGGCCGGCTTGATCAATGGGCAGCTTCTTGGCAATGGCTGTGAAGAGCTCCTTTACGTTCTCACTCGTCTTGGCCGATGTCTCAAAGAAGAGCAGGCCGGCCTCGCGCGCATATTGCTCCGCGTCGGCCGTCGAGATGGCGCGCTTGTCGGGCGACTCGGTAACGAGATCGAGCTTGTTTCCCGCCAGGGCAATGATGATGTTTTCGTTGGCTTGGCGTTGTAGTTCCTTGACCCACGCCTTTGCCTTGTCTAGTGATGCCTGGCCCATGTCAGTGCCCACTCGGTTCCCACTCCAGACAGCCACCTACCGCCTGTGTGATGTCGTAGACGACTACGGCGCAGTTTGCGTTTCGATAGTACATGGGGGCCAGCGACTTGTACCGCTCCTGGCCTGCGGTATCCCAGATCTCAAACTTGACCGTTGTGTTTTCATCGAGGGCGATGGTCTGGGTGAGGAAAGCAGCGCCGATGGTCGACTCCCGGTAGTCGTCAAATTGGTCCTGCCAGAATCAGCCATGCACTACAAGTGAACAGAATCCAGGCTCCTTACTTTGACAAAGCGCAATACTAGAGACGACTGTCGAGGGTTAGCTTGGGTACATCTACGCAAGGTACTCGTGATAGGCTAGCGCACCTTTCCTACAGCCGATTCACCTGCAAACTTGTTAGTCTTCACAAGAGATACAAAGCACAGTCCCACATACCCAGCAGCACGAGCTTAAACTGTGCAAATCTGGAGCCTCCGGGGCGCTGGCCCTGCTGCATCCTGCCTGCCGACATGTTGGCGAGAGTGACGCGGCGCTATCGGGTCGTGTTTGTACGGCGGAAAGATTCGGGGGCCGGATCTGGGTATAGCGGAATGGGCAGCGGGCGAGGATGTGGCAAAGAGCGGGTGAGGGGGGCGGTTGTGGTGGTTGTGGTGGTGTTGGTAGTAGTAGTAGAGTGGTGGAGGTGGTTGCTGGCTGGCGAAGTGACGAGGTGCTTGCGTCCCGGGTTGGTTGCTGCGTTGCTTGGCCTTTGCGCACGAGTCCGGACCCTTGTGCCGCAGTGGCCGCCATGACGAAACGCTGGGCCCCGTAAACGTAAACCCTCAATTCCTCCAGAGAACACATAGCGCCAAACACACCTGCGAATAATTAATCCTCCACCACACCACACCACTCGCCCGCGCCCGAATACAAGGGGACACCCGGCGCCCTTGCACCCCAGAGCCTGGAGCTTCTCCACTCGCACGCCCACCATGAGCGTCGCCCTCCCCTACCGCGACATCAACGTCCACTCGTCACCCTCGCACTATGCCTTCTCCTCACCCTCGTCCCCCTCGGCCCCCACGCTCGTAGTCGACCGGCCCACGGGCGACATCCGCCTGCACGATGGCAAGCTGCTGGGCTCCAAGCGCGTCTCGAGCATCGCCGGCATCGTGGGCATCATCAAGCTGCGGCTAGGTAGGCGTTCCCTGCATGGTTGCTTGCGGGGGCTGTAGATGCTGACCCCCCTCAAGACAAGTACATTATCGTCATCACAAAGGCCCAGCCTGTCGGCCGGATAAAGGGCCACATGGTATACAAGGTTGTCGCGACCGAGTTTCTACCGTTGCGCGAGAAGCCGCTGCACGATATCGATGAGGACAACTATCTCAATCTGCTCAAGACGCTCATGAAAACGTCCCCACTTTACTTTTCCTATTCGTTCGACATCACAAACACCTTCCAGCGCCAGGCTCACCTTGATCCCTCGATCCCCCTTTGGAAGCGCGCCGACGATCGCTTCTACTGGAACCGATTCGTGTCCAGCGACCTCATCGACTTCCGCGGCGGTCTGAGTGGTGGATATGGAAGGCACTCGGCCGGACAGCAGCCTGGCGCTGACCCCTATATCCTGCCCATCATGTACGGCATGCTGGAGATCAAAAACACATCCATCAAGGGCACGCCGCTGACATTTATCCTCATCACCCGCCGATCCCGCCTCAAGGCTGGAACGAGATACTTTTCGCGCGGTATCGACGAGAACGGCAACGTGTCCAATTTCAACGAGACGGAGCAAATCATTATTCTCAATGACAATGCGTCAGGCGGCCCGGGAGGCTTCGGCGCAAGCCAGAATGCAGCGGGACGTGGCAATGCGGGCAAGGAGACACAGGTTCTCGCCTATGTGCAGACAAGAGGAAGTGTCCCTGTCTACTGGGCCGAGATCAACACGCTCAAGTACACACCCAAGCTGCAGGTTCGCGGTGTCGAGAGCGCCCTGCCCGCTGCGAAGAAGCACTTCGCCGAACAGATCCGCCTCTACGGCGACAACTGGATGGTCAACCTCGTCAACCAAAAGGGCCGCGAGCAGCGGGTCAAGGAGGCATACGAACAAATGGTGGAAATGCTGCACACGTCTCCTGCTGAGAACATCGAGGGTGATAAGATTACCCCTGAAAAGTTCCACATTATCGATCCTGCGCGAGCCCAAACGGTATACGACCGCTTGCACTACGTCTACTTTGACTTCCACAACGAAACAAAGGGCCTGAGATGGGACCGCGCCAAGCTGTTGATGAATCAGTTGGAACCGCATATCCTCAAGCATGGCTACTTCTGCGGCGTCGATATGCCTGGTGATGCTGGAGGCGTGGAAGTGCGGCGGCACCAGACGGCTGTGGTGCGAACCAACTGCATGGACTGTCTGGACCGGACAAACGTTGTGCAGAGCATGCTCGGCCGCTTCGTTCTATCACGTATGCTGATTGACCTTGGTCTGATGCGTGAAGGCGAGAGCGCCGAAGACGACCAAGCGTTTGAATTTCTGTTCCGCAACATCTGGGCCGACAACGCCGACGTCGTGTCCAAGTCTTATTCTGGAACCGGCGCCCTCAAGACTGACTTTACACGTCTAGGCGTGCGCACCAAGCAAGGTGCTCTCCAGGATCTCAATAACTCGATTACGCGGTACTGCCTGAACAACTTCAGCGACGGCCCGCGCCAGGACGCCTTTGACCTGTTCCTGGGCAACTATCTGCCGAGCGACTCTGGCATGGGCGGCCAGCTACTCTTTGCCGACCGTCGCCCGCTGTTCATCCAGTCGATACCGTACATTCTGGCCGCGAGCATCTTCCTTTTCCTCGTTGGCACGTTTACTCGACGGGCGCCCGACGCAGCCATCTGGCCGTTGCGCCTCTTGTTGCTGCTGTCTCTGGTTACAGCTGCTGTGTGTCTGAACTTTATCTGGTCACATGGTACACTTTATGTAAGTTGTCATTCTACTTATCTTCCGTTCTTTTTTTTTCTTTGCAAGATTTAGTGCTGATATACAACCTTTACACAGGTCAATTGGCCCAAGCTCAACCGCCAACCCCCGCAAATCGAGGCGTTCCAGGAGACGCTGGCAAAGGTGACGCAGAGTAGCGTCGTGGGACCCTTGATTGGTACAAAGCACGAACGCGGTAAGAGCGATGCGAGGTTATTGGGCTTGGAAGAGGGCAAGAAGAGGATTGAGTAAAAACAAAGAGAACCAAAAAGGGTTGGTCGATTGGAGATAATGTAGAGTTTCCGCTCTTCTTTTCTTTTTCTTTATCCCCTAAATCCTCTTGTGAGTTAACTTTGATTTTCTTCTCCTTCCGTTTCTATTGTTGCAAAGGGCAAGCAGACAAGCATGCTGTAGACGGGGTAGAAGTGGAGGCAGGTCTGTTGTTTTGTTGTCTCTCTGTGTCTCTCTCTCTCTCTTTTTCGCCTGTAAATCTACCCTTGTAAAGTCGTGTATAGACAGTAATATCTTTTCCTTTTCTTTTCTTGTTTTTTTCTTCCTAGAGGGGTATTAAAGTGTGGATAGAGAACAAGAGGGGTCGACGACACTTCAACATACATACTCTCAAAGATAAACAAATTACACAAAACCAAGACGTTCTTCCAGGACCAAAATCTAGAAAATGGATTGTATAGAGGTGTATCAAGCACTTTTTCTATTCTAGCAAGCGAGTGAAAAACGAGTGCCATTTTCCCCATCTTCGCCATGTTGGGTATATACCATGGAATGAAAGCAAGAAAGAACGACTGAACCGAAAAAAAGCAATAAAAAGGGGGTGTGAGTGGGGTATCTTCGATATTCATAACCGTATCCAAAAAGAAAAAAATACGCTAGGTATCCGCTGTAAACTAAGAAAACTAAAGAACATTATTGTTGTTGTCATCATGACAAGGGAAGAGAAGAATTGTGGTTGTTGCTTGCCCTCCAAGATCCATCAACAGCTCGCGGGCACAGCCGACAAGACGACCAAGTCAAACTCCTCGTCCAGCCGCTCCTCGCTCTGGTGTTTGTGCTGCAGCGCCTGCAGCGCCTCATTTCTCCGCTTCTCGTCATTGCATCGTGCCATGAAAAAGTCCCAGGCGTCGTAGTCGGCTTGGACGAGGCGGGCACGCAGTTGGTCGAGGTGGAATTTTGCTTTCGCTTTTGTGGCGTCGGAAAGGGAGATTGAGTATTGTCTTGCTGGTGGTGATGAGGAAGAAGATCGTGATGGAGTAGAGGAAGCAGACGAAGACACGTCAGACTCGCAGTCGTCGAGTTCCGGCATGATCCACAGCTCCGACTCGGTTGTGCCGGCTTTGTCGCATGGCGCGGTGAGGTTCAGACAGACGCTTTGGTGAATGTTATCCATCTTCTCTACATCGCCCGGTAAAATGCGTGGGTAGGGAAGCCAGGTTGGGGTTGTATTGTCGGAGTTGATGGAGTTGACGGTAGTTTCCTGGCGGCAGACGGTGATCTCAACCGGCACCGTAATTTCGGGCTTGCTGTGTTCTTTTGAGGCCGTGTGCGGGGATTTGGCACGCGGTCCTGGCGACGGCGTGCTGTCTGCTGCGCATGATGGGAAACTGCCGTAAATGGCTTGGCTCATGTTGTAGCGGAAGTTTTTGCAGTCACACGCATGAGCGCTGCGGTTCGGGCCGCTCTCCATGTCTGAGCTGGTGAGTGTTTGAGCGTAGGAGAGGCTCTCTTGAACAGGTGAGCGGCTTGCGGGTAGATGTTTGTCTTGCAGACAGTGGCCAGCCGCAGCCAAGAAAAGGCGCAGAAATTTTTGTGAACTGGCAGAAGCAAGATGTGGGTCTCTCTCTGCTTGTTTTAGACCAGTTCGCATGCGCAAGAGAGTTGGCGCAGGTGTGGGCTAGGCGGGTGTGTGCTGGTGGACGGGAAAGCGGGCGCCTGTTGGCTTGTGATGAGAGTGATCTGATGACGTTGCAAGGTGGTGACGCGACCGCTGTGCTCACTCGCTGGGTTTCAGTCTGGGGGTGACGGTCTGACGGTAAAGATGGAGAGAAAGAGGAATAGAGGGAGCGTGCTGGCAGCCGGAATATAAGAAGTGGGCGTAGGTTCGTTAAGATCCGTTTTTGTGGTGTGAACCATGGAAGGCATCCGCTGGAGTCATTGTCGGAACGCGCAAAGCCTCACACGACAGTCGCACCACGTCGCTGGTGGGGTCAGCAAGCATCGGACGCCGTCTTTGGTTGGCGGTTTCATCATGGCTCACAGTGTCCGTTTGTGCGGATAACAGATGCAGGCTGGTGTATGGTGGGTGACGATGGCTGAGAATGTCCGTGCGCCCTGACGTGGGTGTTCGTCCGCAGAAGCTCCAAATCTTCTCCGACCCTGCCATCACGACGACCATTCACTCCTCCGCCATCCTCTCCATCCCCGCCATCTAGAGGCAGCCCACCATGCTGCGCGCCTCGATTGTCCGGGCCCGGCCACTGGCACAGCCATTGGCCCGCGCCGCCCGCCCGCAATGGCTCGCCGCGAGACGCTTCTACGCCGACGACAAGAAGAGCCTGGGCGAGACGGCCGTCCCCAACCCAGCACCAACCACAGAGCCTTCACTGCGCTCATCCCCCAGTGACGCTACCATTCCACCCTCAGACGTCCCCAAGCCCCCGCCCGCCCCGGACAGCTCCATCGCCGCCGCTGCCAGCCCATCGCGTGACGCTCCCACCACCGAACCCAAGACGACGCCGCCCACCGGCTCTGGCTCGGCCAGCGTTGCGCCTGACCCTGTCAAGCCCCAGCCCAAGAAGAAGAGACGATTCTTCCGCAAGCTTCTGCTCCGTCTCGCCATCCTCTCGGCCCTGGGTTACGCCGGTGGTGTCTGGTACTCCCTCGTTTCGGACAACTTCCACGACTTCTTCACCGAATACGTTCCCTATGGAGAGGACGCCGTGGCCTACTTTGAGGAGCGTGAGTTTAGGAAGCGCTTCCCTGGCCGTGCGGGCGACCCCCGACTCCATCCCCAGATTTCGGGCGAGAACAAGGTCACCATCCCCGGTAGGAGCGGTTTAACTGCCCGCCCCGTTAAGGAGAACAGCAGCGACCTCGGCGGTAAGGGCCCACACCTGAGTGCCGTCGCCGACAACAACAAGGTGGACAAGACCGAATCGAGCGGACAGCAGCCCAAGGTTTCGTCGGGAGAGAAGAAGCCAGCCCCCGCCCCAGTCAAGGAAGAGACTCCCACCAAGGCCATTGCCCCGCTCGACCACCTCAGCGTCCCCGCTGCCACTGAGCCCGTTGTCCAGGATGTGGTCAAGATTGTCAATGACATCATCACCGTTGTCAACGCAGACACTGCCAACGGTGGAAAATACAACTCGACTCTCGACAAGGCCAAGGGGGACCTGGCCAAGGTCGTTGCCGACATCAACCTGATGAAGGAATCTCTTGAGAAGCAATCCGAGGAGAAGGTCAAGGCCGCCCACGCCGAATTTGAGCAAGCCGCCAAGGAGCTCGTCCAGCGTCTCGACCACCAGATGCAGGCCCAGGAGGCCCAGTTCAAGGAGGAGTTTGAGAATGAGCGGGAGCGTTTGTCGCAGGGCTACAGGGAGCGACTTCAGTCTGAGCTGCAAGTGGCTCAGAAGGTCTACGAGCAGAAACTCAAGAACCAGCTCCTTGAGCAGAGCATCAACATGCAAAAGGCCTTTACCGCCACTGTGAAGGAACGTGTTGAGGCTGAGCGTCAAGGCCGCCTCGGCAAGCTGAACGAGCTTTCGTCTTCGGTGCACGAGCTTGAGAAGCTCACTGCCGAGTGGAACAGCGTCATTGAAGCTAACCTCAAGACACAACATCTCGTCGTGGCCGTCGAGGCTGTCAGGTCTGCCCTCGAGGCACAGACTGTCCCTAAGCCCTTTGTGACAGAGCTGGCCGCTCTCAAGGAGATTGCCGAGGATGACCCTGTGGTCAGCGCTGCCATTGCTAGCATCAACCCCGCCGCTTACCAACGAGGCATTCCCAGCTCAGCGCTCCTGATTGACCGCTTCCGCCGTGTCGCTTCCGAAGTCAGGAAAGCGGCTCTTCTCCCTGAAGACGCAGGTGTCGCCTCCCACCTCGCCTCTCTGGCCATGTCCAAGGTTCTATTCAAGAAATCTGGCCTTGCTGTTGGTGGTGATGTAGAGGCAACCCTCGCACGCACGGAGGTTCTGCTCGAAGAGGGTGACCTCGATGCCGCCGCACGAGAAATGAACAGTCTGCAAGGATGGGCAAAGGTACTCAGCAAAGACTGGCTGAGCGAGTGCAGGAGAGTGCTCGAGGTCAAGCAGGCATTAGACGTAATTGCCACTGAGGCGCGCTTGAACAGCCTGCTCATTGATTAAGAGCTGTTCCTTGATGTTTTTTTAGCCCTTTGATGTGTGTCTGTGTATGTCCCCTAGATTTAGCCATAGACTAGGCGATATCGGGTCTTTTTTCTTCGTTGTACTCTTCATAGCCGGTACTGTAGCTTGTACGAGTAGCCCAAGAAAAATTGTTTGATGTTCATGTGATTTGACTTGATACTGTAGGTGTTGGCAGGGGTTGTGATGTTCACTCTCCTAGCACGACACTGGGTGGTAGTCAGATACTAACCCATGGGACTCAAAGCAGGTGCTAACCCATAGGAGTCAAGTACAAATATACAAGTCGCACGTACTATCATGCAGTAAATGAAAGACTATTATCTGGTGTCTTACATGGGTTGTTAAACTAGGAGGGTGCCTCGTTCGAATTGAGATGTCGAGGCAACATACCCAGATAGAGGATTGCTTCAGTTTTTGCCTTTTTTTTTAGTGAAAGTTAGGCGAATCCCTTATTACTGCTATGGCATCTGCCTTTGGCGTGCGATGTGAGTATAGAGGCTGATCTAACTTATAATAAATACTTATGTCTTTGTAAGTACTAGATTTTACTATTAAACTGGATAAGAACTACTATTTCGCTCTTCCGATCGCCTGGGTAGAGAAGGTAAAAACTCGGGACATTATACTAAATTCATCTTCATCACTGTGGTATTCTCAAATCTCTTGAATATTAACACACAACGATAGATTGTGTAGAAAAAGAACGTACCCCGCAGAAGGTAAATCATTGTCTCATTTGGCTCTAAAACTGGAAATGTTTACATCAAAAAGTCATTTTTATTCGTCTGACTACTAACTCAATCTTCCTTCAGGCCAGAGACGTACCCACCACCCACGTAACATCGTTGTTGAACGAGCCAGTGGCATCAAACGTCTCAACACCTCCATTGCTCGCTATGTACCCGACATTGTTGTAATGCCTAATCCACCTTGTGGGGTATCCCCACGCCCTGATGGAGCTGCCCTGGCCTGCCAATCCCGCCTGGGGACAGAATGTAGCGTCCTCCTTGAACGCCTTGGAGCCATCATTGGCACCCAGCTGCAGCGCAAAGTTGTAGTGGCGGATGAAGCTACCAGCGGTATCCTTGGACTCGAAAGAGAAACAAGCACTGTTTGCGAGACCGGCGCGAACGGTCCAGCTGGCCTGGCGCTTGAGCAGCGCAGTGCTGGACGAGGATACGACTTGCGTGTTTACTGTCGATCCCGTGTGCGCGAGGTACCGGTCTGTGTATCCGGATGTGGTGGCGCGGAAGGAGACGGAGGAGCCGACGGTGAAGGCCGGGCCGCTGGTCATGGAGGTAGTGGCGTACTTTGCGGCGACGATGTTGGCCTGCACGGCGTTCTCGGTTGCATCGCTGGGGTAACCGTATGTCATTACGCCTTCGTAAAAGGTGCCTTGGGCTCCGTGGCTGTTGTCACCGCCGATACCAAGGATGATGGCGCCCTCCTTGCTCATGGGGTTGTACCCGTTTGCGTTGGGGCGCTTGCCATCGTAGAAGGTCGACAGAGAACCGGAGGCAGCGTTGCCGCCGCGGATGGCCCAGTGGTTCGTCTCGCCCTTGATAATGGCCGTCAGGAAGCGGTGCGAAATAGAGGGATCCCCAGGGTTGTTCTTAGGGTTGGCACCGGAAAACAGGCCGTTTTCTAGGTCGGCCATGATCCAGGGGCCGCTGCCGGCTCCGCTGCCCCATACTGTGTTGGTGCCAAAGTAGATGGCTTCCATGTGACCATTACCTGTTTCATGGTTCGTTAGATGCCTCTAACAGAATGCTATCGTTTACTGCTTACCGGTGTCCAAGTTGTTGGTCTCGGCATTGCCATAGTCAAAGCAGCAACCGCCATTGTAGTGTGTACCGTCAAAGATGGCGTACATGCCTTCTGGCTGATCACGAACGGCTGAACCGCTTACTTTGTTGTTTCTGTATCCAGTTCCTGGAGGGATGAAGACACCATATGCCTTCTGGCCGTTCAGTGTAACAGGAGCGCCAATAGCACTTGCCAGGTTATCGTAACCGTTAACATCTGGGCCAGCGAAACCGCCTGGAGGCGCCTGGGTAAGAGAGTTTCCTTTGCCGGATTGATCGTAGATGACGGTAATGAGGCATGTTGTGTTGGCACAAAACCTGTCTTGGGCAGCCGCATTGGCAACACCACCAGCTGACAGAGGGGCAATGTCGGTTTTGGCGTTGTCGGAGCCACGCTGAACTTGATAGAGTGGTCCACTGTAGGAATTGTATAGAGCTCGGGTAGTGCTATGCGCCGCAATGCATGGCGTTCCGCCACTAGCGTAGATGTCGCAAGGGCCAGCGGCAACCAGAGAACCGGTGGCTGCAAGGCCCAGGGCAACAAGGCCTGATCGTGGAGACATGTCTGACAGTTATCAAAAGCAAGAGGAAGACTTGGCCTGTACTCTCTTCGTTTTCAGCGAGGCGCACGATAGCTATTTATGTAAATTACCCTGGTGGTATTTGTATTCTCTTCATTTAACATTGTCGTATCCGTCCGATGATGATGTCGAAAAGAGCCGCCGTCGAGGCTGCAACAACAGCATTTTCCCTCCAACAGCGACCGTATCCGAGCTTCCGTCAAGACTAAGCCGTCATTTGGCCAGGAGACCAACTTCATCGTGACCTGGTTTTCCCAGGCACGTCGATAGTATTGATGCGGGGGACAGCAGGGGCATGCATCATAGCGCCGGAAGAATAAGCTTTGCCGAGCCACGATTGGTAGCTATAAGACTTGGTCAAGTCGGAGCTTGGTGATGTGCATCGGCCATAGGATATCCCGATGTGTATTTTCGCTCTCCAATAAGCAGCTGGGAACTGGGTGTAGGATGGATATCCTGCCAATCAAGTCGTCTCTGCACGTTGTACGAACTGCGATATAGAACTCGTCTTTACCGGATTTGGTAGGAGCTCTAATCGGGACAAAAGCCCTAGTCAGTATTCGTCAGCCACGGGGTACATGTTGCCGTAAAGACGACCGTTTTGGCAGATTCCACCAGTCGTACTGGCTGGGCATCCAGAAAACGAGAGCAATACGAAAGCTTGTGGATGTCCGCCTGGATGTTCCAACTAGCAAAGGTCAAGTCTCCAAACTTAAAAAGCTGGATCCGTCCCTACTAATTCAAACCAACCTGGCCCAACATCAGCTTACACAGCAGTAGCCCTCCCATGCTATTCTGCACCGTTTCAACTCAAAATACGGGATGCCAATGATGCCACGAGTGACACGTGACGGCGCTCCACTCCCTGGCCATCTAGCGTCATACGAACGGTATTGCGCCCCTTGCCTAAATTAGAAGCTGCTGTAGCTGAAATGCCGAGGAACTTACTTGCATACGAAGCATGTCTCCCTTCGGTACCTTGCTAGGGAGCGAAATGGAGAAAAACACACCTCGTCGCCTCCCCAATGGCCGATATTTAGCCGGCGTGGAGCAGCAGCACGCGCCGCACCCGGGTGCACATTGCCGAGATCGATCTGAGATGGCTGCGCTGTGGAGTCGCTCGTGCACTGCACAGTGTGGAGGATCTACTGGACAAGATGCACGTGCGTGCGTGTCTGCATACGTTGTACGTACCTGCTTATCCTTTGCTAACCACCCAGTGCATGTCACAACTCTTTTTAAATGAAACATTGGGACACGACGCAGTTTTCATCCCAACGCTCACAGCGAAATCGGTCCATTGGAACGGATCTTCTCTCGTCAGCTTCCGCGTTCGAGGAAAAGCTTCTAAGCTTACTGCACAAGACCTAATAATAAAAATAAGATTACCGTCAGGTTGTCGGCACATGTGCCGAAAGTATGACACGCATTGTTGCATGAAGGCATGTCTTCGGTCATTAATATATATATACATTTGTCTATCTGCTTTTGCTACTGATCCAGCCAGAAACCTCCTCAAACGTTCACCGGTAATCACCAGGACGCGCCGGCCTCACCGGCGGTAATGGCAAGTGATTCTCATGCAGGATTCCGTAGCGCTCGGAAACTGAATGACGTGCTGATACAGGCTCGCTCTTCAACTCCACCTGGCTCGTCAATGTAATCGTCAGTTTTTGCTCTTTCCTGACTGCCGATAGACTTGGCCACATTTTGTGGAGTAAACGCGCGATTCCACGCCTCGGCCGGTCTCCATAATCTGGCAATGCCCCTGCCCTACCTCTTTCTAAATCGCTATCTGTCGCTCCTGTTGCCCCATCCGTCCAGTTCTTCATCTCGTAGCTGTGCCCCTTGTCATTGATAAGCTCTGGCACATTTTGTGGAGCTGCGGATTTTCGTTTCGACGAGAACGTTGCTGATTGACCGGCCGTGAGTGTGTTGGAAGTGTGAAGCGATGTTCGTTTAAAAGATATGCCGCCGGTGAGTACTGAAGAGAGACTGAAGGGTATCTTCGCGAGCAGTGGTTTGAGAACAGGAGCCGATGCGCAAATCTTTTATGGGTCAGCATTACATCAAGCCTTGATCGCATATACTCACCACTCCCAGATCAATTTCCACGGCAGCTGCAATCCACAGTGGATATGCGTACCACGTTTGGTCGTATTCGTTGAAAAGGCTTCGGTAGATGTACCATGTTCGCACGACTCCGGCAGCAGTCACCAAAAGCCCCATACCGAAGAGGAAGGCCACAGCCATACGTTGGCGAAGAGGCATTTGCAGCTGGACATGTTAGCATCTTTTGTATTACCAGGGTGAAAAGGAGCAACTTACGCCCATGACCAGAGGGATAGGGGTTACGGTCGTGAGCAGATCGGCAACGCAATTAATGATTCCACAAACCAGTGTCGCCACTGCTTCGTCCATACAAGTGTCCGCCGGCGCGCCAATGGTCCAGTAATTACTAACGGGTACGCACAAAAACGTTGCGATAAAGGTAAATGATATGAAGATGCCAATCGTGTAAGCAACGTTGAAGTGGACCAGCCACTTGAACCACCTGAAACGAGCATGATGATCAGTATATGTCTCTGATATGCGAAGCATGGCGCAGCAAGGACTTACAATTTACCTGTATCGCCCACCAGACGGTAGTAGAAACAATGCAGCGAGAGCCGTGTAAACGTTGCTGCTGCTGTAAAGACGACCTTGGCTGTCATGGCGATTTTCGATGTCGGAACGAGCATCGAAAACGGTATGTCCCAGACATGCCTACCATCTTCGAGTTAGAGGTTTTCTCGAGTGATTAGATCAGGTATTCGGCCTACCTATTCCATCCGTATGACTGGTTGGCTAACAGAACGACGGTAGTGAGGCCCACTGTGAATAGCTGCAAAGTGTTAGTCAAAACGCAAGAAAACAATGGGAAAACTACTTGCCAGAGCCAGCAAGATGAAGACGTCATCAATGCCAAACCATCTCTTGATTACGAGCCGGGTATATAGTCGCGCCGCCACAGTCAGCACGGCGAGTGTTATGCAAATGGCATTGACGATGATGAGTGCCGGGCCTCGTGTGACGGGATTCTCGTAATTGGGGGTCGGCCAGCTCAGTACGACCGATACTGGCGGCAGCTGCATCCTGAATTATCGAGGACCTGCTCGGATGTACATGCAAGGCATGCAAGCAGAGTGGTACCTGTAGGCTGCGATATACGAACCGGATCGACTGCGGAGAAGGAAACGAGATCAAAAAGAGTGGGAGAGGCCGGGATCTAGGCCTTGATAATATGTTGACTGGCTGGCTGGCCGGGTTTCACACATGGCAGTGGGCTCCACTGTTAACTGCGGCATCCAACCGAGCACTGACCGGGTAATAGTGTCGACTTGGACGAGAAGTCCACATGCCTGAGGAAACATCTCCACATGGCGCCCGACTAGACGATGCGAAGAAGCATCTGCACAGTAATGTTTCCACGTGCGTGTGGGCCGACGCCGTCCTTTGTCGTTGCTGTCAAACTTGCTGTCCCAATCCGCGATACCTGCCATAACTACAATGCCAAGAAGGAAATAGTAGGTAGGTGTTCCGTCTGCCTGAAGCTACGCAGTCTGTGCCGCGTCAGCCGAGTATGTACATCATATCCATGAACAAGCATCCAGTCCCACTTGGGTAACTTGATTGACGTGCGTCCAGTTCTAGTCACTGTTGCTTGATGTTGGGACGTGGTGCAGATAGCGCAGGCATAACAACTCTAGTCGTAGATTCAAGGATCGGCAAGATGCGGCGAAGCCATTCAAGAGGGTGAAACTGCGGGGGCTGAAAGTGTGTTCCCTCTATTGTTGTTCCGAAACGCTACACTTGTCAAGGTGATGGGACTGAGGGTGGCATAGCGGTCATGGACGCATCCTGCCAAGTCCTGCGCTAAATTCGGCTACTCGGAGCCCTGCAGCGATCTGGGCAAGTGCGCGCCAATCACGTGTGCCCTGCCCAAACGTTAAAATTATCCTCAAACCTTAAACCCAGCAAACCGCTCGACTGGTCTGGCATGGACGACTGCTCTTTGGCTCTCGTCTGGTTCCTTTGTCTGCTCCAATCCAACCATCCGGATACACCGTAAACTTTAAGTCCTTTGCCTGGGAAATTCGCAGTGTCATTGTTTTGGTCCAGCGGAACATTCTCCGTCGCTCATCATTCCTCTCTCAGTCTATCCTGAAATTGACCATCTCGGTGTCCGATCGAAGCTCTAAAAGGCTGTTTCCGGCATGTCACGATACAGCGGATCAATTACCACTTAGGGACGGAGTCGGTGTGCAAATGTTCAGATCAGACATCTCAATGACACTCGACCTCGTGGCCGTTGCTGTTCTCGGTTTGAGCAGAGGCATGACGGTACGCAATCGGCATATTTCCCGCTTAGCCCAAGAGTTTGCGGGTTAGTATTGACTCGAATTTGTGCCTTCAGGAGGCACGGTACCGGTAGCATGTCGCTAGTCGCAACACTCAAGCCTCCAACGCTAGATTAGAAGTGTGGCGCGCCTAAGCACGGCATCCAGCTTGCGTTTGAAACGAACCAAAAGCATGTGTTTGCAGCCTGGCGCGATACCGCCAGAATGTGGATCGTGGAACATCCCTATTTGTGCAGCCATCAGGCAACGGAAGTCCGATTACATTGTGGCGTCATGGACGAACCGTTCAAACACGTTCCAGCTCGCTGATAGACAGATCGCGGCGCCACAACGGGCAAGCCGCATATTCCATGGCGAAAGTTTGCTTTTCATGCTTGTACGTAACGTCTTCGCCGCTGATCTACGAATGAGTTATATTGCTCCGCATGGTGTCCGTCCAGATGCTCCTAATCAGCCACGCCCCTATGTCTGGCTATCCATTGCCAAGTACACAAAGTATACGGCAGCCCGAACAAATCGCCCAGCGCAAGTACCTACTAGAGTGCAGTCATGTCCGGCGCCAGGTCCTAGCCAACACCATCGTCTTGGACGGTGGCTGGTTATTTCCAAATGTCGCAGCGTGACATTATCAAGCGCGCAGAAAATTCGAATTCTAGCCCCTTTCGTAGCTGCTGCGCCGAACGAGCAGCATCTCAGGCATCCCCAAAAGCGACTTGATCAATGGCGTGCGCGGGCACCAACACTAGCTCGCGGCAAAACAACGGCACTTTCTCAAGATGAATCCAAGTTCCAACACCATTGTGATCAAAGCTTGCATCCGTGTCAATCTCCAAAACTCAGCTACAGGGTCTTCGACGTACAGAATTATTATGATCAGCTGCAGAGGAGAGCAAGGTGAATGGTTTTACTAATTGATAATTGTAGGACCAGTCCTCATGCATTTCTCCACTGATTGATGCACAGACGTGGGCGATGGCAGACTCGTGCGCGCGGCTATATCGATCCACTGTTCACCGGGGACTTCCTAGCTCGGCACCGACCGATCTAGCTAAAGACATGTGGACCCTGTTTGGAATACAGTCTAGCATGCATGTATCCGCTGCGAAAGAAGCCGCATCGACAATCTGTCAAAAATATGTGACATGAGGTGTAGCAAGAAATCATCATCTGGTTTTACATGGGGAAGATAAGATGAGATGTTTACCAAAACACACCATGTGGTGCTCCCCAAATATATCGTCGGAGAATTTACCCACCGATCGTTACATGCAAGTCATGCCCGCCCTGGGCACGTTCTCGCCGGTACAGGCCCTACCCGGCGCTCCGCACTCGATTGAGTAAGTGGCTTGTTATGTCCGAGGACGACTCCAAGCTAGATTATTAGCGAAAAGCATGAATCGATCTCTGTTGTCTGGTTCCGTGTCAGATAGGGATACTGAGTCTTTCGAAAACAGGTCCATTGATGTGACACTCCCTTGATTTTTCCCGTATTCGTAGCTGGATCTTACAGTACATGTTTACGACTGGACAAGGAAATTGTCTTCACGACAGCGAGTCCGGCCATCGATTTCGTTCATCACCTATTGAGACAATAACTTTTTAGCCCCCGTCTAATACTCCAGTCTTTCTAAAATCAGCACTATTCTTCTGTCCCTTGTTATGGACCTGCGGGCCCGAGAGGAGAATCGTTACATGTCTGCTAACAGTTATGTGTAATGAGGATGCGAAATTTCCAACGGCTGTTCTTTGTTAATATTCAGATAAAGACTATCTACACTGTCAAGTTTGACAAACCAGCATCCTGAAAAGGGACAAACACACCCGTCCCCAACAGTAAGATATTCCTCTGGAGTGAGCTGAAAACGTCTACACACTGCTCTCTCTTATTTCTCCCGAGAACAAAATAAAACAAAGCACAACAATTGAACAAGAACCACGACACCACATTCCAAATACCAAATGCATCGGTATACACTTTCCAGAGGTAAGATCAAACTACCCTAATTCTGATCATCTACATCGCTACAAGCTTCGAGCAAGTAAACGTCACATGGCACATGTCTCGTTCTGCAAATTAGTATACACAGATCTCAGATTAGTGATTTTCGACACCACAGTTCACTTCTACGAGTCACGGTGTGATTTTTTCCCCAATAACGTGCGTGATTACATTGATATGTATTAGCGCATTTACATTATAACGTGGTTCACAAGCGAGTCGCTCACCCAAGCGAGTCGCTCACGCCCCACCAGCGCGTCGACTTCGACACTACAACGCGAAATGCCACAACAACGTAATTATCAATCAACTTATCCTGAATCAGATCTTCAGCTTGCTCTTTTTGATATTCAATCACAACGTGTTCAAAGCCAAAGACGTGCTGCAGCTATCTATAACGTGCCTCAAAGAACTCTATCTGACCGACGCGCTGGAAAGCGCCCCCGACGCGACTGCGTACCGAAGTCGAAGCGCCTTAATAAGCTAGAAGAGGAGGCTATACTTAAGCGTATTCTTGAGGAGTCTACAAGAGGATTTGCGCCTACAAAGGCTGACGTTCGAGTAATGGCTGATAAACTGTTGCATGAGCGCGCTAGTAACCCTGTTGGCAAGAATTGGGTTGATAACTTTGTTAAGAGGACTCCTGAGCTCCGGACGCGCTGGAGTCGTCCCTATGATCACCAGCGAGCCGCCTGCGAGGACCCAGCGGCTATCCAGCGCTGGTTCGACTTAGTCCAGGCGACAAAGCAGAAGTGGGGTATTGTGGACGACGATATCTACAACTTTGACGAAACTGGCTTTATGATGGGCAAGATTTTATCACAGTTAGTTATCACAGGCTCAGAGGGATCAGGCAAAAGAAGCGCGTCCAGCCAGGCAACCGTGAGTGGGTTACTGTGATCCAAGGCGTGGGCGCGTCGGGTCGCCGGCTACCCCCCTTCGTTATCTTTGCGGGCAAGGTGCTTATCGACGTCTGGTTTGAGAATCTACCTACTGACTGGGTACTTGAAGTCAGTCCTAATGGCTGGACAAACAATCAGCTTGCGCTTACCTGGTTAGAGCACTTCGATACCCATACGAAGAGCTGCACTATGGGTGGATATCGACTGCTGATTATTGACGGCCATGAGAGCCACTGCTCTGTTGATTTTCAAGATCTTTGCAAGGAGAAGAATATTATTCTTCTCTGTATGCCCGCCCACTCGTCTCACCTGTTGCAGCCCCTTGATGTCGCCTGCTTCTCGCCGTTGAAGCGCAAGTACGGCGACTCGATCTCAGGCTTGGCACGCAACCACACCAGCTATATTACTAAGGATACCTTCCTACCAGCCTTTAAGACTGCTTTTGAGCAGTCTATCACAAAGGAGAACATTCAGGCTGGCTTTAGAGGTGCTGGTCTAGTCCCACATGACCCACAGGCTGTGCTATCAAAGCTTGACGTGGTGGTGCAGACACCAGTACAATCGCCGCGACGGGTAACCGCCTGGGAGGCGCAGACACCACGCAACGCGCGCGAAGTCGAGGCGCAAAGTACTCTTATTCAACAGAGAGTAAGAAACCGCCCTGGGTCTTCTGCAAGTTCTCTTGATGAAAAGATTGCTCAGTTGAGTAAAGGGGCTCAGCAAATAGCACATGAGATGACGCTTATGAGAGAGGAAGTAGCTGCTCTTCGAGAGGCTCTAAATACAGCAAACAAGCGTAAGAGCCGCAAGCGACGATATGTACGGACAGACGAGACTCTTACTGTTGGTGAGGTACAGGATTTATTAGCTGAACAGGCGAGTAGCAGTCGTGGTGATGGCGAGAGTGCGTCGAAGAGGGTGCGAGGAGAGAGGCGCTGCGGGCGTTGCAAGCAGACTAGACACAACGCCCGTACCTGCGTAGTTGAAATCGATAGTGCTAGTGATAGTGATAGATCTAAGGAGTAAATTGGCTTATTACGATTTTTAATATACTGTGATTAATAGCTGTGATAATGTTGCGAAGTCGACGCGCTGGTGGGGCGTGAGCGACTCGCTTGGGTGAGCGACTCGCTTGTGAACCACGTTATCCTCCATATCATACATTTTCTCATTTCAACCCCATGGAGCTGATACAAAATCACCCCAAGTCTCTTATAGTTACAGTTCGCACACTGTGATTATTGTTACAAGAGTTGGCAGGATCGCTACAAAGGCGTGTATTGGCAGTAAAGTATTCTTGTGCAATTCGGTGCTATTATGAGAAGTCAGATTTGCAGCAATACTCATCTTGTGCTCGCCACTGTACGGCTTGTATCATGAGAGAAATCAGGCGTTGCAAAATGACAGTGTATGACAATAAAAGGTCACTATAAAATATCGATCCCAGAGTCAATATCTCGAAAATGACCAACGTAAATATATTTTCAATTTTCAACAACAGACAACCCTCATTTAATCCTTAAGAATACATCATGCGCCTCATTTATTTTCAATATCCACTTAAACCACCCTTACATCTTATCCGCCATTCCCTCACCACCCATCCATACGATATACTGCTCGATGCTCTTCTGCATCGCATCCGTCGACTTCTCAATCAGTCCCGTCAGAGGCGTGGTACCCGCCTGCTCCTTCATAACCTGGATAAAATCATCATTGAACCCGTCATTGATATTCATCTTGGCCACACCGCACTCGATGCACTCTCGCAGCAGCTTCTCCTGGAAGTACTCCTTACCCGCACCGTGGAGCACCAGACTGACCCGGTCGCCTACTTTGGCATGCACGCGCTTCAGGCGCTCGTAGTCGAGCTGCGGTCCCTTGGGACCGTATTTGCCGTGGACGTTGCCAAAAGCAGGGGCAAGCCAGTTGATTCCTGTGGCGACAAACTCCTCGGCTTGCTCCGGGGTGGTCAGGATAGCCTCGAGGCCCATCTCACTCAGGTCGCCTACGCCGTCTTCGCCGCCGTCGATGCGTCCGGGCTCGGCTTCGGTAATGATGCCGCGCTCATTGCAGTACTTGACTAGCTCTGCCGTCTTTTCGAGGTTGTCGTCGTAATGGCTCATGTCGACCATGATGCCGTCGAAGCCGTTCTTCAGGTTCGCGGCCCTCTTTACAATCTCAGGTGTCTGGGCGTGGTCCATGTGCAGCGCAATGGGAACGCTGGCGTTATCTGCTGCTTCGCGGGCGGCATGGACGAGGATGCCATCGGCGTATTGTACAGCCCATGGGAAGAGCTGGATAATGAGGGGAGCACGCTTAGCTTCTGCTGCGCGAACAGACGCGAGAATGCCTTCAACATTGTAGACGCATGTTGCGCAGATGGCGTACTTATTTGCTGCGGCATGCGCAACGAGTTTAACGGCTTTGTTTTGTGAGAGATCGGGCGCCATGACGGATAGTGAAGATGAAAAAAATATTTCTGTACTGGATAGAATCAATGCAAAAGCGAAGAGGAAGGTTGCCGTAGGATAATCTGGTGATGCAACCTTTCCCCTCGTGGTTCCGGCTGCATTTCCGACATTCCGAACACCCTGTAATGGCGGGGTGGTCGGCAATTGACTGGCTTCTCCAACGGCGCAAACACCGAATACTCGGCCCGTTGGCCGGTCTGTCGCTGATATTTTCCGGTTACTCAACAGAGCAGTGCCTGCCGCGGCTTTTGCACCATAGCTACGGATATTTTGCTTACTGTGGTGTTTCGTTGTCAACACTCAATTCTCGTACAAGATTGTCAAGACTGTAGCCGAATATGCTTGTGATAGCGTGGCGAAGTCTAGATTACCATTTTGTGTTTAGTAGCTGCAGAGTCACAGAGAACGCGAACTAAGACTGCATGTAGAAGAGTGATTCGGAAGAGTCGCAATAGCATGAATTACAAGGTGATGTTGATGTTCATGACGTCATGTCGCGTCTTGACCACTGCTTACACGCTGATCCATCCAGACTTCAGCGGTATCAACTCATAAAGATACAGCAAGAAAGTAACGCTGAAAACCCGTAGATTATTCTTCCATCTTGTCTCCGCCATTGACAATGCCCGCATTCCCCTCTCCAAGATGCTTTAATAGCCAGCTCCTCTTGAAGTAGGTGTTTGGATGAACAATGGTATCCAAATCGTTGTTACTCCAACTGCCCTCATCTTTTACTTTCTTAATTTCTTTCTTGTGACTCCATTCAAAAACGCGATTGCATGCGACGTGGTACCTTTGCTTGACCACATCCTCTTTGACTGTCTTGAGAATATCGCGGTCGTTGACACCGACACGCTGGAGAAGTGTAAGAAGATTGTCCGGCGTGAATGTGCGGTATGGACAGCCGTGCGACTGTCCAGGTCCAGGAAGCGGTTCTGTCAGAAGCTTTTGGCACGAATAAGGGGTGTAACCGCGGCCACGACGATTTGCATCGCCACCTACGTCGCCGTATGCGTGGCGAATATTGTATTTGTATTCTTTTTGGAACTTCTCGTCCGTTATCAGCTTGAAGCTTCGCCGCCAGAACACCAGACACTCGTCCAGGCTCAGGCCTATGCCTTTCAGGAAGAGAGTGTATTGTAGACGGCCATAATGCTTGAGATGTGAGTTTTCCCGCAATGTCATGTGTAGATTGCGCATGCAAAGTGGGAAATTTTGCGTTAGCGTATCGATGCTATTGGCGGTGATGGCGGAAAGTCCGTCGATGTTGGCATCTGATGAAGAATACTCAGCGTCTGGTGTTGTGAAGGACCGAGAGAGGTGGGCAAGGATTGGTGCGAGGCGGTCGTCTTCGTCGAGGCGAGGAAGTGCCCGTGCTGTGAGCTGTTCAAAGGGTCAGTAAGATAGCGCAAACAAGCATCGTGGATGGCATACCGCAAGCGCCTCGTCTAACTTCTTGGTGAACTCAGCCACCACCAAACTCATCTGCTCTCGTTGAGGGACGTACGCCATGCCCCTCTTCAACAGCACTTTCCTCTGCCCAACAAGTTCAGGGACTCTTTCCCAGTCGACTTTGAACCAGTCCTGATCCTCGGTCTTCTTGATGCCGCTTGCAGCGTGCAAGTCGTCTTTCAACTCGCGCTTCTCGTCCTCTTTGACCTCCTCCCACTGCAGGTCTAGACTCTTTACGAAGTTTTGTCGTTCTCGTAAGTCGTCATCTTTGAATCGCAGAGTAAACAGCATCGTCTCCAACCGCGAAAACCGCCGCCGGAGATCTTCTGTTGACGAGAATGCAAGTCGTAGTATGAAGTGTGAGTAGTGGTCCTTTCGCCTCTCTTCTTGCAGTTTCTGGCTTCTCGATGAATTGGAATGAAGTGGCAGGTATTTGTCCAGTATGCTCTTCATGTATTCGGCCGTTTCTTCGGGGCTCTTGTTGCGGAAACTGCATGCTTCGAGTTCGGAGAGGACTGCAGTGTTCAGAGTCAGCGATTGAACGCTTCGAAGGCGAAATTGTACTGAGCCGCCTACCCTTCAATCTGTTGATTGCCCATGTCTCAAACTCGTCAAGCGTAATCTCGGCCGTGGGTGGCAGCACATAGAAATTGAGCCGGTGTTCGTAGGCTTGTTGCTGGAATTCGGCTTTGGCAAATTGCCGTTTTTTGTAGTCGAGATTAGCACGACGCTTGGGATCGATTCGGGAGTGGTCGTGGCGGATCATGATGTGCTGCTGTTGTGCTGCGTGCGGACGGCTTGGGCTATGCGATGTGTTAAAGTGGTGGGCGCGGTCGCGTCGACGCGTCGGGACGCGCTAGCCCAATCTGGTATAAGCGCATTCACGACTTTGAAGTGGTGCTCTAGCCAGTATCTTCTTATTGCGAATAATGTAACTACTTTGAGAACTGATTAGGCGACTATGATTAATAGCGCGAAGATGCGAGATTTTGACGTATATTGATAGCTCTATACTTTTAGTTTCTGCGATCTCGAACATATGTGGCGTGCCTGGTCACGTGAGAAAACCAGCATGGGAGTGCTGAATGCATTTTGCTGTCATTGAAGATTTGATAACGTTGAGGATATATTTGTCTAACACAAGTTAATCTAGTACATACGACCATAGGCTTCAGACACGCAGCGGATCCCGTTCGATCTCCGGTACTTAAGCTGAAGACCGGCGGACTAGTAGTCAGGTGGGTGACCACTGGCGAATCCCCGCTGTCGTATGTTTTTGTTTTTGCCGACGGGAGTTTTTTGCTCGATGAACTTGTCACCTAGAAGGGCAATCGCGACCTAGTTGTGACGTTGTAGCTCCTGCCTCATGCGCATCTTTCCGTCTAGCGAATTTATCACTTCCACGTCTGGTCTAGTCTACCCTTCGAGTGCATGTATCAAAGTCTATGTAACAAAACCCACCGACTACACTAATCAACCCAACAAATCGCCCAAGGCATTGACATAGGCCATAGGGACTGTGGGCGCACCCTCTGCGAGAAAGTCTTCCTTCTTGCTGACACCGGTGAGCACAGCCAGGGTGCCGCCCAGCTTGCCGTCGATGCCAAACTGAATGTCCGTGTTGAGCCTGTCGCCTACCATGCAGGTTCTGCTGCGGTCGAACTTGAATTTGCCTTCTACAGCGTCCATCATGGCCTGGCTCGGCTTACCGAGAGAAAGCGGTGCCCTTCCTATTGCCCGCTCGAGCGCGGCTCCAGATGCGCCTGCACCGGGGAACAGGGTATGGGACATGGGCAGCGTGCTGTCAATGTTTGTTGCAAGGTAGATGGCGCCACGCTGCAGGTACTGGAAGGCAATTGCCGTCTTGAGGTAGTTTGAGTGGAAGTCTAACCCACTGAGCACGACGCCGACATCTGGGTCAAGCAGAGTCCCGTCGGCAATGGCATCGAAGTCCTCTGGATTGCGGATGTCGCGGCGGTAGGCAGGATCGGTACCACCAATGTAGGGGACGCCTTCGGCTGCGAGCTCCTGTTCCACGCCAGACTCGCCAAGCACAAACACCTTGTTCTTGGGCGCGGGCAGTTTGAGGATGCGCGCAATGTACACGGCAGCGCTGTACGATGAGCCAAAGACTTCGTCCTGAGGAACGCTTAGCTGGTGGCAATGCACTCGAGCCACACATACGTACCACTTCAGCGGGGATGCCTAGTTTGTCAAACTTCTTCTTGTAGTCGGCACGTGACTTTGTGCTATTGTTTGTGACGAAAACCAGTTGTTTCCCTAGAGCCCTTGTTAGCTCGTATTGACCACTCGGAAACGTAAAGATGAATACCTTTACTCCTCAGCATCTGGATCGTCTCTGGAATCTTGTCGTAGATGTGGTCGCCGGACCAGAGGACGCCTATCCTTTGTCAGAATCAGCAAGCTGCCCCAGGGTACAGCACAGTGCAGCGAAGCCATGGGCAAGCAATTCCCTCCCGTGATTGGCTGGCACTTACCATCGCAGTCGAAGAGAAAGACCTTTAGGTTTGGGTGAGCTTGAGTTACCAGGGCGGGGTACTTGCGCAACATACGTCGAATCTGTCCAGGAAGCTGTCTATAGCGGCCTTGTCGCCGGAGAGAAATTGAGGAGGGGCCATCACGGTCCTAATTCTGAGTAGACTCGTCGTCAATATAAATACGCCGGGGTACCAGACAGGAAGCGTTCTGGTGAAAGAAGGCAATGGTGGGGTGCTGACGTGGACCCTGCGCTCTGCGGACCGAACCGACAGTTCCGATGGCTGCAAAGGTACGTACTGCTCATTTTGTTTCATATCTTCGTCTCTATGTTCGTAACTACATGATTCCTGCCAATTCTCCTTACAATCTAGATCGATCGAGTCAATCTACAATAATCTTCTTCTCCAACTCCTCGTAATTCTCAAAAAAGCTATCAAATAGGTTCACTGCATGCTCAACATCATGCGCACCGCCCGTCTCACGGATGCTGTGCATGCTGAGCTGAGGGTTGCCCAGATCGAGGGTGCGAGCGCCCATGGCTGCCGACAGCATGGGTCCGATGGTGCTGCCGCAGGACGAGTCGTTGCGGACGACGAAAAGCTGGAGTGGAACACCTTCCCGGTTCGACGACATGCTATAGGAAGCAGGTTTCGCGCGACGCGCTGCCTCCTGGAGCAAGACAATGCCTGGGGTGTTGGTGGCGTAGCGGGCGTTTGCATTGATCTTGATCACGGTTCCCTTGTTCATCTCGGGTCGGTGGTGGGACTCGTATTTGGCGGGATAGTTGGGATGTACTGAATGAGCCATGTCGGCAGATACGAGGAAAGACGTGGCGAGGGTCTGCTCATACGCCGTGGCAGTGTCGGCCTCGACCTTGTCGTAAGACTTGTCGGAATTGCTCTCCGAACCTGGCAGGACGGACAGGCGGCGGATGACGGCGGGCAAGAGGTTGGAATCGGCTCCTTGGGCGGTCTGCGAGCCAATCTCCTCGTGGTCAAAGCATGCGACGAGTCGGATAATGGAATCCTTCTCCAATGCCGAGGAAGAGGACAAGCTCTTGATAAGTCCCTCGACACTGCAGTAGGTCATCATCAGGTTGTCGAGGCGCGGGGAGAAGATGAGCTCGTTGTTCAGTCCTCCAATGACGGACTTCTGTGTGTCGTACAGGACCATCTCGAAGTCGACAATGTCACTGGCCTCGGCGCCTGCCTCCTCGGCGATGATGTCGACAATATAAGGGTGGTGTCTGGCGGTTGGGGCAGCGAGGGGCTCCAATGTAGCCTCCTTCTCAGCGTCCTTGGTCTCGTCCTTTGACTCTTCGGTCTTGCCCTGGCGGTTGAGCTCGGCTGCAACGAGGCCAGTGATGGGGAACAGTTGTGTCTCCTTGTTGAACTGGAAGTTCTCTTGGCGGTCCAGGTGAATTGCCAATGTAGGTATCCTCAGGATGGGCCGATCCACCTTGACCAAGCGCTGCTCAATGTTTCCGTCTTTGGTCCTGACCATGGCCCGGCCGGCGATGCTGAGGTCTCGGTCGAACCAGGTGTGCCAGAGGCCGCCTCCGTACGTCTCGCAGGCTACTTGGAGGAAGCCGTCGCTCTGGCGCTTAGACACGGGCTTGATGCGTAGACATGGAGAGTCGGTGTGCGCACCAATCATGGCAATGGGGTTTCCTGGCTTCCATTTGTGGCCGATGGCAAAGGCGACGATGGAGGAGGTGTTGCGGGTGAGGTAGTATTTGCCTCCGGGCTGGAGGGTGGGTGCCCACGAGTCTCGCTCCTGGGGGTTCTTGTTAGCGGTTATGTAGAAGACAAAGGGAAAGCAGTTGCAGACTTGCCTTGATTTGCTTGAAGCCGGCCTTCTCTAGGCGTTCCTTGGCCGACTTGACCGCGTGGAATGCTGTGCGAGGTAAGCTTGTGCCAATGCATACGTCATGGCCATGGTGCGGTGGTGCGGCGTACGTGTAGGAGAAGCATTGACAAAGGAGAGGAAGTCGTTGGCAGCTTCGAGGGAGGGTTTGGAGCTCATGGTGCGATGGATGGACAACAGGCCGAGGGAGAATCGTGGTACAGCAGCAGAGGGGGCAATGGGAGCGAGATGCAGTAGTGTGGTTCGCAACTTTGGTCGTGGCACAGGACGCATTGGACCACGGCGTCTCCCAGCAGAGCAGCGGGCGGCGGGCAGCGGGCGGTGTGGGGTTATGGATGGGAGCGAGGGCACGGCGCTAGCCCGATCGGGGCGCAGCGGCGCTGATTGGACGAGGCGCCCCAACGCGCGCGGGCAGCGAACATCAAAACAGAGAGCAGCCAAACACGGCAGCCACGACGTGACGGCGCCTGCCCTCGCGCTCCATCGCGACTACCGTGGCTCGCTGTGCAGAGGGAAGGTGCGTGTCCGCCTGCTGCACCCACGCATCCAGTCCTCAACACCACGCCGCCGCCGCGCTTTGCCCTGCGTCCGCCCATCTCTTAGCCTCGATTCCGCCCGCCGCTCGTTGCCTGCGCCCGCTCGCTACCGCCGCCGCCGCCGCTCGTTGCTCCCCCAGCGCGCGGCTGTCTAGCATCCCAAGCCCCGACCCCAAACCACAACAAGGTCACCGCAGACCCCCCACCCGTTGCGCCCGACCACAACAATACCATCCGCCCTATTCTTCCGATGCGCACTGATACCCCATAACGTCATCTCCATTCTCTGCACTCGTCTGCACAAAGACGCCTCGTGGTTGCCCAACGACGGCCGAACACCACCAAGGGGCCTCCGTCCTGGACAACAACAGACGTCGCCATCACCGCCGCACCCACTTCACCGCTCCCGCCCTCACCTTCCTTGGACCGGTATCCTTCACCGGCAAGCACACGGGCGCAAGACCGTCGCCTTTGTCGTGTCTCACCCCGCGACGTCTTTGTTAGCTTGTTTAGCATACATCAACAACACCCATCAACACACCCATCCAGCTCGGCGCACTCGCAACAATGGCACGAGACGACCCCGGCGACGCTGCCGCCGCCAACATACATGCCCAGGACGACATTGCCACTCCGGCACTCATCTCCCCGCCCGAGTCCAAGACGCCGCCCACCGCCTCCCACAAGCGCAGCCAGTCCTTCCCCACCAAGAAGCTCAGTCGCAACTCCGAACCAATAGATGCCGCCGCCTTGTCAAGAGCGCTTGGTCACATTGAACAGGCTGGCCGTGTCAGGGAGCGCACACCAACGGCAAGCCCAAGCCGAAAGCGCCCGCGCATCTATGGCGACAGGTGAGTCTGCCAAGGCCCAGTGGTAGAGACCAGACTTACTGACATGCTTTCAGATTCATCCCAAACCGCGCAGGACAAGATCTCCAAGCAAGCTTCAACCTTCTTCACGATGACGCATCGCCGGCAACCCCGTCCAAGGCTAGGCGGACGCCCCACAACGAGTTGCATTTCCAGAAGAGTAGGCACAGCCAAAAGACTCCCATGGATACCCGACTAACTTGAACGCAGCCGAAGAAGCCAACCGCACCTATTCCGCCGTACTCCGTCAAGAAATGTTCGAGGGCTCAGTGCCTCAAGCCCTACCTCAGAGTCTCTCACCCACCGACAGCGCCAACATGAGGGGTGCCGGACGCTCCAACACTCCTCCAGCAAGGACTACCGCCTCGCTCCCCCCGCCTTCGGGCACTCCATCTACCCCGCACAAGAACCTCTTCTCTTATTCAGGACAGCCAACTCCCTCGCGGACGCCTTCGAGCCGACATGGCATACTCAACCTCAATGCTCGATCAGATCTCTACAGCCTGTCACCCATCAAATACAGTAGTCAGCGCATGCTGCTTAGCCCTCAGCGCCAGGCTCGCGCCGTTTCAAAAGTCCCATACAAGGTCCTGGATGCACCTGATTTAGCAGACGATTTCTACCTGAATTTGGTCGACTGGGGCAGCCAGAACACCCTCGGGGTAGGTCTTGGATCATGTGTATACATGTGGAATTCGAGTAGTGGTCGCGTTACCAAGTTGTGTGAGCTAGCCGATGATTCTGTCACCAGTGTCAACTGGATACAACGAGTAAGTCAAAGTCGATTGCCCAAGCCACGAATTATGTTAACACAACCAAGGGCTCACATATTGCTGTCGGCACAAACCGCGGCCAGGTGCAGATATGGGACGCACAGACGCAGCGTCGCCTACGTACCATGACAGGCCACACCGCTCGTGTTGGTGCTCTTGCCTGGAACGAACACATTCTGACATCTGGATCACGAGACCGCACAATTTATCACCGAGATGTCCGACAGCCCGAGCAATGGCTCCGCAAGCTGGTCGGCCACAAGCAAGAAGTTTGTGGATTGAAATGGAACCAAGAAGATGGACAGCTCGCCTCCGGAGGCAACGACAACAAGCTCATGGTGTGGGAGAAACTCAACGCCGAACCTACCTTCAAGTGGAGCGAGCACCAAGCAGCTGTCAAGGCGATTGCTTGGAGTCCACACCAGCGTGGACTCCTGGCTAGTGGGGGTGGTACAGCTGACAGGACCATCAAGTTTTGGAACACCCTCATATCTTCCAACGGGCCGTCGGCGTCAGCGCTTGCATCCGCATCGGCTGCTGCGTCAGCAGCAGGTACCACCAATATCCCACTCTCGCCCACAGCACCAGCAAATCTTATCAACAGCCTGGATACCGGCAGCCAAGTTTGCAACCTCGCATGGTCCAAAAACAGCAACGAAATTGTGTCAACCCATGGATACAGCCAAAACCAAATCATTGTTTGGAAGTATCCCAGTATGCAGCAGGTGGTTTCGTTGACCGGCCACACCTACCGTGTACTCTACCTGGCCATGAGCCCAGACGGCCAAGTCATTGTCACGGGCGCTGGCGACGAGACGCTTCGCTTCTGGAATGCTTTCAAGAAGAAGGAGCGCAGTGGAGGCCTGAGCAGTATGGACAGCTGGGGCGTGATTCGCTGAATGCTTCCATCGGCTCCCGGCTTTCCTTGCTAATCTTGTATTATAGGGCTATTCTCCAACCTCGCGCCAGCACATTTTGACTCGACTCGATGAACAGATCTGATTCTGTTCATGGGTCCAACGCTGACGTGTCTGTGTGGTCATCACAGCTCGTTATTGCTAAAGTCTCCTGCTGGCAGCGACACATTTAGTCCATCTCCTTGCTTTCTGTTCTCGATTTTAGCGGCATCTGCATGGTAATGATCAATCTTCTTGACATTTTCTCACGAGCATGGGCGGCGTTTCAGGCGTTTGGGTGGCTCGATACCACAGCATCATTATTTTTTTTCCAGGCGGCGTTCATAATGGCCTAGGTCTAGTTAGAAGGCCCGGTCTTGGCGGGGCTATTCAAATCATGAGTGGATGGTGGGCTTTTGCCATCTAGAGGTATCAGGGAGGGTCATCTGGTCACATATATGAGCTACAAATCAACGGTGGCTTTCTCAGCATTTGCTTCATTGAGTCGGTTCTTGGCCGGAGCTGGCGTTCAAGGGTGAGCGCCAGCGATTTGCCCGTTAGACGGCATGTCCGCGCTATGCAGGGCTAGACTCTTTTCATGACCACGAATGTATTATAATGGCCTACAGTACCATGAGAATATATGGTGAGAACTGACTTCCATTTCGATGCGTGCTGACGTTGATGTGACGGAGTGACAGGCACAAACTGGGTCTGTTCCTAACTATGAGAAAATATCGATACTATGAAATATTACGCTCGAAACATTATCAAAAGAGAAGTACTTCTCCTGATCCCGCCGACATTATGCAGGTGTTTTACCATCCTCAACTCACGCCGAATCTCAATCTACCCTAAAGACGACTTTTTTTTTCCTTCTCAGAAAACAAGCGCACAGTAATTAAGCCCAGCTCGCCGAGCATCACTGCGGCCAAACACACACACCAGCGCAGTCAGAGCCGCCCATCTTAGGATCACAGTCATCCGTCGGATGATCCACACAAATCTGACCTTTCTTCTCACACTCGCGCGCCATGAAACCACCACACGTCTTCTTCTCAACGCAGATACCCGCTTCGCCGCAGGCTGGGCCGCAGGATTCTGGTTTAAAAGGGTCCTGGATGCACATTTGGCCGTGGGGACAAGCGGGGAAGGGGGAGCCGTAGCTGTTGCTGCTGTTGCCGCCGCAGAGTTGATTGGTGTGTTTGGCTTCTTCGGGAGCGGCGAGGGGTGCTTCTGCTACTTCTATGGTTCTGGTGGTCAGACCGGGAGTGGAAGGTTCGTGGCAGATCTATATATATATATTTCTTAGTATATTTTTCCGCATTGTTTTGCCTTCCGCTACTTGGGGAAATTGATTCTACAGGATCGATTCAAAAAGGGGGACGACTTACATCAAGTGCGGGCCTTTCACCACCACATTCCTCGTAGCAAAGCTGCTTTGCGTAGTTTGTGCAGTAGCACCCTGTAGGCCACATCATGGTGCAGTTGATCTCGGTGCATTTACAATCGGCAGCAGGTTCTGCTCTGGCGACTACCGGAGCTGGCAGCGACAGCGGCGTCAGAGGCGGACAGGTCTGGTACGTGGGTGCTTTGCCTCCGCACTTGTCGAAACAGGCTTTCTTTGCATCGTTTTGGCAGTGACATGATTCAGGCCATGAATCAATGCAGACTGTCGGTTCACACTCGCAGGTAGATGGCGATGTTGTCAGTTCTGACTCTGTCTCTGGTGCGCGCGCTGTCACGTCCCGAGGTGGACATGTATCATAAACTGGGACATCTCCACCGCACTTGTCGTAACACGCCTTCTTTGCGGCGTTGGCGCAGTAGCACGAGTCGGGCCACGATTGAACGCAGAATACCGTTTCGCAGGTGCAAGGCGTAACTTCGGTCTCTTCCCTGGGAATCGACATGGCGAGGACGCTGCCAATGAATGGCAGGAGGAACAGGGATAGCTTCATGCTGGAATATTCGCAAATATTTCTCTGTTTGTGAGATGGGAGGAGAGTGAAGAAACTCGAGGTGAGATTAGATGGTTGATCCGTAGGTCATATTTAAGAGTATTACGTGGTTGATCTACAGGTCATATTTATAAACAAAGTTGCTCGGCACTACTTTCACTCTTACCCTTCACTGAACAAACATTTAACGATCCGTCTCACCTCACCCGCCAAGTCGACCGCAATAGTCCCGATTGGCCTGTATTAACTAAGCCGAGCCTTTCCCAAGTGCCCCAACAACGTGACCTAATGAAGATGACGTCTCATCTCTTTAATCTTCATCTTGGCGGACGGCTTCGCGTGGCTCAAAAATATTTGCTTGCATCTCAATATTGGCTTGCAGAAAATTTCGAACATGCAGTCACAAAGTAACACGAAACATTCCCCTAAGGTGATGGACAGGGTTAGCTTCCCAATGGGTTTGCTTGGCCTCAACACTATGGTCCATGAACAAAGGGGGCTCAAAAACAAAGTTGATGCGATCCTTCGTGAGCAGACTTACCCAGGTAGGTAAGATTTGCTTGCGGGTATGCGGGTACGGGGTATGCGATCATGTTGGCTCCCATTGCGGGGCGCTGATCATCCAAGCCACACGTTCGCGTCTAGGCCCCCCGTTTCGTACGTCCCCCCGGCCATCTCAATTCATCCTCGGTTCGGCTGCACGGCATGCTGTATCAGAGAGAGATATTCACAAGGAAGAACACGAGACTCTGTTCCATGGATATATGTGACACAAGGATGCAAGTCGAATTTTCCTTCAACACGGTATCATGGCCTGATATGGTGTCGTCACCCAATGGACTCATGACTTTCTCGCACGTGATGACGAATGTGGTGGGGTGCTGGACCATTATAGGTTTACTGGGCCGGATTCTTTGGGGCAATCCAGCAGAAGCATGCTGTACAACATATATGACAAAATCGTGAGAGCGGATACCAGCGGCAAGAAAACTGTAGTAGCCGAAGGTGCTGACGCCCAGACAATTATTCACTGACAATACCTGGGCGTGTCGTTGTGCCGGTACACAACGTGAGACTTAGGCCACGTTGGAACCCACTACCCGCTTCTTCTGAACATTACTCTCCGTGTACAGTCACGATAAGATTGTTCAACATGAGTGAGGAACCTACGCCAATCGGACCGGAGTGGTACCGTCTATTGGAACTCTTACTGTACGGCGTAAGAAGTGAAGGGAAAGTCTAGGAAATGGAAATGAGTAGGGTTTTCCAAACAAAACTCCAGGTTTCACCTATGCTATGCTGAGCTCTGCTTGCTGTGACCAGTTCGTGAGGGAAGTGTTAAGCTCTGAAACGATGTCCAGATCCAAAGCAAACGCCAATGTGGTCCCCAAGGGTATATACATCCAATGCAACCAAAAGCCCTCATGCCTATACATAACGCCTAAAAAAATCATTACCGATTGCGGTCAATATCATCGAGCGGAGGGCGCTGAAAACCGGTACTGCTTCGGACCGCGTCGAATCCGCGCCATACCACTGTGGAAACGGATGAAGCCAGCTCTCTCAATGAAGAGCCAGGACTTCGATGTGAGTCGTCTCCTGGCCAACCTGCCTCTACATCGTCAGCCGGGCGGGGGCTATTCTGTGATGAGCTAGACGTTGGCACAGGCCGCGAAGCTGAAGGCGACGCGTCGCGATTTTCAGCGGCTTGGGCTTGTACGCCCTCGGGGCCAGCAGGAAGTTGGGGTGGGCGTGTTGGTGAAGCTGACTGCAGTCGGTCGTGGCGCCAACTCAACGAACGTACAACATCGCCTTTGCAAATAGGGCATGTTCTCCGGCGGGTGACGAGCCAAGGAGTACTACGCACGTTAAACTCAATTTCTGTAAAGAAATGGGGGTTCGGAACTTACATGCACTCCGCGTGAAACTCATGACCACATGGTAGGCTCATGACTTGGCTGACACCATCAACATACTCTTCTAGACATACGACGCATTCTCTTTGACGTCCACCGTAGCGTCTTCTCCATGCTGCTAGCCCTGATTCACGTTTTTCCTGTTCGCGATCACGGGAACCGTGCTGGATGGACGTCGAAGCGCCTGGGACATCGGAATCTGATGAAGAACGCGATCGAGAGCCGAGAGACGAGGAGCGAGGAGGTAAGGACTGAAGTAGAGGTGTGGTAGGAGAATCTGCAGGCAGGGTCGCAACCGAAGCAGAGGAAGAGTCACTAATGGTCTGATAGGTCCTGACCGGAAGACGCTCAACGACGGATTTGGGAGCCCTCCATCGCCGACGTCGTATGCGAGATCGAAGAAGGAGTAGGACATATACAACAGTCAGGGTAACCAATGGGCTGACAACAAGCACAAGAAGAGTGTCGAAGAAAGGACTACTCGAAACACTGGTCGGTGTAAGGGTAACCCAAAGTCCTTTGTGCTGCACTGGCTTGTCACTGTACTGGCCACCTGTAGGAGATTTGTTTCCACCTAAAATGGCTGGTGAGGTTGTTGGGCTCGCTGCTTTCTGAGCCTCATTCATAGATGTATGAAAAGGAAGTTCGGGATTTCGCCAATCTTGCTCACCAACAAGGCTACCCAGAATTTCTGTATGCGCTGATGAGGGAGTTGCGGTTCTAGTCTCGATAGGTCTTTTGTCGCTGTCCAAACCCTCCGTCTTTGCCCATTCAACATTACCACTGCCTGGGAGCGTTTGGCCAACAGCTTTTAGTGGGCTCTTGCCAGAACTAAGTCGGAATAATGCCAATAGCGAGTGCCACCAGCTAGGTTGAGGAGCCTCAGTTGTCCCTTGGCCTGCCTCCTGGTTATGCTCCTTGTCGCGCGTTGCAGCCTTTGCATCTTTTACGGCATTTTGAGAAGACCCTTGCGCAGTTCCCGTGAGAAGACCTTCATTTGGCATGAGAGAAGACAAAAGATGAGCAGTCGTGTGCGATGTGAAGAGAGAGGGAATGGTGATGTTGGAGGTGTCTCCTTTGGCGTACATTCTTACCAGGGCGCCGCCGCGGACATCATCGCCCACAATTACGGCTTTTCCACCGCGCGATTGTGCCCATTGTACTTTGGCCAAGAAACCACAGCCGCCGCGCTTGAGGAGCACAATCTTGCCTGTGATCTCTGCGCTCTCTTGGAGTGACTGAATATCGGCGTGAAGACCTGCTGATTGCGCGCGTGCCTTGGAGCCGCGGGGCTGCAAATAGTCGTCCGTACCATCGTCTACGACGTCATCAGAGGCGTTTTGACCGTCTCCAGAAATTCCGTCTTTTGGAGTGGCGTCTTTGCCCAGAACAGCGCTCTTGAGTTTGTGCTTGGTATTTCCGGTCGACTGTGAAGTGCTAATGAATTCATCACCATCGTCGTGCCAACCGGGTACGTCGCTGCAGCCCAACTCGCCTCCATCACCTATAGTGTCATCGCCAAAGCCACTGCCGACCCACAGTGCACCGCTTAGACCTTCTTTGGGCAGCAGAGGACCGAAAGCGGCGGGTCGAGCGAGGAAGAAGGTCGAGTTGTCGTCGGTAAGGCTGATGATGGCAGAAGGCGGAAATAGCGAGCCCGGCGAGGCAAACGAGAACAAGGCCTTGAAACCGCCTTGATTTGAAGCGGCGGATATGTTCTTCTGTTCGCCCTCTGAGGAAATTGTCATGACCATGTACAGAAACAAGGTAAAGGCTATTAGGCTCGTGGAGAGCGACAGCAGCAGGCGGAGTGGTCGCATACTGGCAGTCGACGGCGGGAAGAGGCGGATGGGGAAGAGGAAGCAGCAAAACGTGCTGGAAAGCTAGCAGAGGAAACTCATGGGCTGAGGTAAGCCAGTCAAGCGTGGTGTGATGTCGGTTGACTGTCACGCGGCGCAGGTTGAGAGGAGGGTCAAGAGGCCAAGAGGTCAAGCGATCAAGAGGTCAAGAGGTCAAGGGCGTGGAACGAGGGATGACGCGGAGACGGTAGTGGCGGGGACGACGACAGCACAGGGCGAGCAAACAACGCGCAACAGAATAGAACGAGAGGAAATGGGCCAGAAGAGGGTTTGACAGTGGGGTTGACAAGGAAGTAAGGGCAGCTAGCGTAGTGATGAACCGAAGAGCAGCGTTTACTTAGTGGGTCGTGATTAGTGGGAGCCCAACATGATGCCATGCGCATCGTGGGGATCGATCAACGCCAAGCATCCGCCGCCCCCCACATTCCAACCATGTGAAGACACCAACATAAGTCACATGCCAAATCACCACAAAGCCACAAGATGGAACTGGCAATGGCCTATACAATGTCGATTCCATCTAAGCCATGCTCGCGACTGGATCTCGTTTATAGTTTCCGGGGTTGTGGCATTATGGGTTGGTAATACCTTCAACAACACCCACGAGCTTCACCAAGGAAAACACTGCTTGTAACAACCGCTCAGAAGTGGCCCATGGTTGGCCTTGCTCTGTCTTGCGTCGTGTCTTCCTTTAGAAGCCATCGGAGCATCGACATGGAGCACTGTATGGCAAGCACCGCCCTTAAGCCTCATAGCGGCTGCAGGCTCGTCAAAGCCGCTTGCCCTCTCGCTTTTTCTCCGTATCGTCGATTTCCTCTCTTATCTTCGTCTCCAGCTTCACTTCTTATTCCTCCAGCTCTTCTTCAAATCACGCCCACAGCCATCTTCTACCTTTTCTGCAGCCCCTATCTCTAGTTTTGCCATCGCTTTACCTCTGATACTTGGCTACCAGCTCCAGGTCACCAGCTTTTCCCTTTCCTACTGTTCTCTCCGCTCCAACTATCCGTGCTAGCATACATCAGACGTATCCATCACCATGCCGGGCAG